>BPLQ01001892.1:0-32811 GCA_021605075.1 Caerostris darwini
ATGGACGACTGTTTATATCAACTAAGAAATAATGTTTGAGACTGTAAATAGAAAGGCTATTATTTTTTTGAATTAGTATTTGAAATTGTAATTCTCATGATGTAACATTTATATGCTGTAATTTTATTTATTTCATAGTATTTTGTTTTTATGTGTTCATATTTGTCAAGCAGTGTTCAATTTAATTTTTATTTTTTTATGTGTAATTTTATGGATGTGAATACCCATAGCAAAAATAGGTGTAAGAAAATTTAGAGTTTAATTTTGGCTCCCGCCTAAATTAAAGGTGGGAGGATGTTGTAACTGGTAATTATCCTGTTGTGTGAGGGTAAGGGGTATTTCCTTTATTTTTTGTATGAATCCAGGAATGGTAGATAACCCATCCCGGTCACACGGTCAGGTCCAAAAGAACCGGTCGGTTTGGTGGGATCCAGCCCTTTTTTGGAGTTTTTGCGCGCAGAAAGGAAGACCCGTTGAAAGCAGAGCGAACGATCTACGATAGTGCGTGAGCCTGGTGCACAATTTTTGCTGCGAGAATGGCTCCAGGGATAATTTGTAATGGAGAGTTATGTCCATCTTTGGAATTGTCGGTGAGCATTTTTTTTTGGTAAAAAGGATATGAGGCTACTGGTACCCCATTGCCCACACACTCAAAGGAATATTTTCGATTGAGGTATGCGTGCGAAATATTATGAATACTTCTCTGTAAACATTTCTCTGTAAACATTTCTCTATAAACATTCTCTATAAAACTTTTTTATTTTATTTACTCTGCCAAATATTAAAAATCCTAAATTTTATTGTAATAGTATTTATTCGTATTCATTAAAGGGTAAAAGTAAATTAGTTGTTTGTCCTAGTATTTATTTTAATTGCTTTTTATTAATGTTAATTCATTTGGCCGTCCTACGAGTATACGTAGACCAACGGCCCCATTTCTATGTCGGTATATTAACAAAGGGGTTAAAAGATTTCCTTGCACTCTTTTAAAAAAATTACATCTTATAAAAAAAATAATAAATTAACAAGTAGCAAAAGAACGATAGTTGAAGAAAGAAAATTTTATATTCTATTCACAAAGTTGGAATGGCTGATGACTTGAGTCATTTTTGTTTTTATGTCACCCTTCTTACTCTCTTATTGCCAAATCTTGATGTGCCATGATTACCTATCCTATATTGCCATATATATACACACATATTCAATGGCCATGGGTTAAACTTTGATGCATGTTACAACTTAGTAAATAATACATGTTTTTTATAGGAATTTATAGTAGGAAGTGAAGCCTTTGCTGTATTAACACACACACACACAAATATGAGACAGGAAAAGAAAAACGTGGTTTATTTAGGGCATCATTGCAAAGTGCTTCTTTGATTCAATGCTTACAATAAATGTTAGAAAATGCGGCCTCCCACATTCAATACATGCTTGGTAGCACCGTAGGAGGAGTGATTGACGAACAGTTCCAAAGATGCCACGCATTCGGCGCACTAATGCATCCGCAATGTATAGTCGAGCAACGAAGTCCTCAATCAAGTCAATTAGAATCTAGCAAAGGGAAACACAGTTGTAAACACACAATAAGAATAAAATAGTGTGACAGGATTGACAACCAGAGACCTTGAAACTTGTCCCGTGATATGAATCAAACTGGGGAATTATGCCTGTTTGTTACGTGAAATTGGTTTGAAAAAGCGTTTGTGCCAACGTGTAAATTCAGCCAAAGTTTCTTCTTTCGACAAAGCGACTTTTTCAAAGTATGTCTCCTCACCCTCACCCACACACACACACACACACACACACACACAAATATATATATTGTGCCTTTGGAAGCAGTAATTTTAGAAATAAGCAATTTTATTAAGTTTTATTAAAAGTTACCTGTATTAATAGTATATCTAATAAAAATAATTACTGATGGAGTAAAAAATAATATCTTTTTTTTTTGTATTTAAAAAATGTAGCAGGGTTCTTCCTACGCAACCATGTTTCCTCTTACTTACTTCAAGAGCGCCCCTTGTGGTGTACAAAAGAAATCGTCAATAGGCACCGAGACTCTCATCAGAGAGGGCATACAACGAGACCGGCGTTGCTGCCTCAGAGACGTTTCATTTACAGTCTCTCACTCCGAGAAAAAATCTAGTTAGCACAATCCTGTGTATTTATTGACCTACAGACTCTCATCCGGAAAGGAAGAATATTTCGTTATCCAGCGTAACTTTCCTGAGTAACTTTATTTACAGCTTAGAAGTCGGAATTCTTCCGCGAATCTGTAATTATATGTTTTAAATGAGTTACAAATTATCTATCTTTGATCGTGGTTTTAATGTCGTATTTACGTTCTTGTAAATAAAGCTGTGTGTTCTTAAACTTGTGTCTCAACCCGACGACACCCAAATCCAGCTACACAAACAACCGACGAAAACTATTACAAAATTAATTATAACTTCTAAAATATATGTTATTTAATTATATTACTTTTATATGTTTTTTATATAATGTCCATAGTGTACAAAAATATTACAATATGAATTAATAATTGTTGCGATGAAAACTTTTATATTTTTTTTATCGTAGGCGATAACACATTAGCGAATTAAAATAGAAGAATCAATTTTTAATTTTCTCAACTTTAATTCCAATTCCGAAACTATCTAAAATATAAATTTTGAGTAACATTTAATAAATTATACATTTAATTTTTAATATACGAGCAAAATTTATGTAAAAATATTGAAAGATATTTAAAAATGTTTTTATAAAAGGAAGCATTTGTATTTAAAAATGCACGCAGTTATTTGCTAACTTTAGGAAACTGATTATACAACATCATAATAATTTGTAGTTTGAAAAATTTCATTCTGGCATATTTTTAATGCGACATAATGGCATTAACGGTATTTTTATTGAGAATTGTCAAGCGTTAAATCATTGTATTGCAATATGAATGATTTTTTTTTGTATCGTCATAATTTGTATTTTAGAGTACAGTAAATTCGTAAAGTTTTAGTACAGTAAATTAAAAAAAAGATAACTTTAATGGAATGAATTTAACAGTAAAGTAGCCTCAAATGATTTTTAATTAATTAATTATTAATTAATAAGCTGTTTTATTCATTAAAACAACTTATTCTTTTAAGCTATTTCAGTGTTATGTAAATGAGTTTATATAACAATGAAGTAACTTCAAATGATTTTTAAATAATAGATTATTTTAATAGTTTAATCCGGCTACATATTTAAAATTTTTAGGATCCAAATTATAAAGATGCTTTAAATGAATAAAAGTAACATAAGCAGATATTTGATAAATATATGGAAAATCTATTTTTTAAGGTCCATAAGGGCTGGTGCTGGGTATGGACATAGAATTTGGTACCATAAGAATCTGGAGATGGACATGTTAAATATGTAGACCTGAAAGTACTCCTGTTGGAATCTAGAAATAAAATGGAGTCCAACTGAGAACAACCTGCAGCTCAACTCTGATAGCAGATATTCGGCATCATGTATAATGAGGAAATTAGCGAATGTCTGTGAGACCTTTACCGGTAGAAACATTTACATATTGAATATATACTTTGAGTTGTTCGATCGTAATGCTTGATAGACCCCGAGTTGATAAATGTCTACTCCAATGAGAAGTGAGGAAAGCTGATCCGCCTTCTTGATGGTTTGTCTTAAAAGGAGTTTTTTTGGTGAAGAAGAGAGAGAGGATGAGTCGTTTGGAACGCGGAAGTGAGCAGACGTGTTTTTCTACCGTCTGCGTTTTTCTACTGCCGAACGATGAATGCGATGGATTCCGATGCTGAGGGGAACGGACCTTCTAAGGACCACCAGGATATACTCTCGCAGCAGGAAATGGATACCACTCAACACTCTAAGGAGCCTGACAAAGTCATCCCTGAGGGAATGTGCAGACAGGTCTCTACAGCCTTTAAAGAAATGGACGTTATTGACACCATCATTGCTCAATCTCAACGGTCGGACCTGCCACAGGACTACGTTCAAATGAACGAAAACCTTTTAAAGAAACGCCAATTCTTAGTTGAATGGGTAAGTCGGTTCAAATGTCCTATTACCAATTGTCCAATTCATTTATCCTGAAAGCCAAAATAGTAAAATCTCTGCTGATACTCGTAATGTTAAAACTTCTACTAATAAAACTAAAAGTAAACGTAATGCTAGTGAAATCTCTACTAGCGCTAAAGACTCTGAGGAGTTTAAAACTCCTACTAAAAAACTCATTGCCAAATCTAAATTTACTTATAGTAAAACTCAAAGCAATGCTGATTTATCTACTAGCAATCAATTTAATGCACTAAGCAACGAAGCAGAGGTAGACGATGACTCGGTTACCGTTGTTCGCAAACTGCCTCCCATCATGGTTAAACCTAAGGCAAATATACTCGAAATGCTGAAAACTATTAATGATCACTTTGACGATATGATTAATACCAAATTGGCGGGCGAAATGATTAAAATTTTTCCAAATTCTGAAGATCAACATCGCGACATTACTAAATTTCTTAATAAAAATAATATTGAGTACTTCGTCATTACTCCAAAATTCCTCCGGCCGATCAAAGCTGTTATCAAGGGCTTACACAAAGACATTTTAATTACGGACATTCAAGATGCTCTGGCTGAGAAAGACTTTAAAACTGAAAAAGTTGTTCAACTCACTAGGTCTAAGGACAAGCAGCCTCTCCCTATCTTCCAGGTAACCCTGGCTCGTTCAGCCAAAAATCAGGAAATCTTTAAACTCACTCGTCTTCTTTATTTCACGGTTATTGTCGAAAAATATAATAAAAAACCTACTACGTTACAATGCTACAAATGCAATTATTTCCACCACAGTTCCAATAACTGTGGATTTAACGCCCGATGCCTCAAGTGCGGGGAGGAACACTCTCATAAAGACTGCACAATATACGACAAGCTCGAAATTCCTAAATGCATTAATTGCGGAGAATCGGGGCATATAGCTGCATGGAAAGGTTGCTCCAAATTCCCGAAAATTAAGGTTAACTCAACTAAATATGCGAAATATACTCCAGCTCGTCGAGTAACTTCTGACTTTTCTACGCGTCGGCCGCAAAACATTCTACTTTGCCTCAACATCCTGAGGCTTCAAATTCTTCGATAAATGAACTCACCTCAAACCATTTGAGTCAATTAAGGAACATCACTGATCAGGTACCTTTCATTCAAAATACCCTTTTAATTATGAAGGAATTCATTTCCATTTTTTCGGATATTCAAAATTCTGCAGGACTTCTGCAACAGCTAAGAAGCACAACTAATAAAGCTGATAAAATGCAGGTTTTCATTAATGGCCTTGCATCGCAAACTCTTCCTATTGCCCCTTAATGACTCAGTTGGTTTCAGGGCTTCGCATATGCTATTGGAATGCATGCAATATTTGGTTTAAAATGTTTGATTTTACTAACTTTGTTGACTCTTATAACCCAGACCTAGTACTGCTTCAGGAAACACACCTCAAAAACTCACAAACACCACATTTAATGGTGCACACTTTTTACAGAAATGATGGTCCTCAAGATCCTGTCTCTGGAGGTACGGGTATATTTATTAAGAACTCTCTTCCGCATATTCATATTGCTACCCCGCAGCTAATTGGGATTAAAGCTACTATAGTTTCTTTAAATTTTCCTAATCTCCCCTCTCTGTTTGTTACCTCTGTTTATGTTCCTAATGGCATTGCGGTCACTAACCTTACTAACGATTTAGACACTCTCTTCTCTCTTAATAATAGCGTAATTCTTGCTAGCGATTTTAATGCGCACAATACCACCTGGGGTTGTTCTTACAAAAACTGCACCGGCGCTGCCTTACAGAACTATGTCAACCCCTACCAGAATCGGTACTAATTCTACTTCCATTATTGATCTTGTCGTCTCAAATAACTTTCATTTTACCCATACTATTTCCTCACTGGATGAGCTTTCTTCTGATCACAACCCTGTAATTATCGATTATAAATTCCGCGCTCATAATTTTAGTATTAACCCTAACATCACTACCTGCTGGTCTAAATTCTCCAATACTCTTGATGCTAACTTTAGTTGAAGTTAGCATCAAGAGTATTGGAATGAGAGATCTCACTCTCTCACTCTCTCTTACGAATTATTACTCTCTCACCCCTTTACTAACCCCCTCTGCTATTGAAGATGCAGTTACTGACCTAACTAACAAAATTATCGCTGCGCATCGCGCTGCTTCTAAACCTATTGCTACCAGTAACCGAACCTACTTCCCCCCTTATATTAAAACTCTTTTCACTAACCGGAATAACGCTAGAAAGCTTTGGCAAATTTATAAAGATGCGCGCAGCAAAAATATGTATAATCACCACCAAAACGTTCTTCGAAGGGCTATTTCTAATTATAAAAATGATTGTTGGGATAAACGACTGCAGACTGCCAACGTTGAGGACGGCTCCATCTGGAAACTTTGCAATAACATCAGGAAAAAACGATCCAAAATCACCACTCTCCAAAGTAATCATGCTTCAATCACTACAAACAGTGAAAAAGCTGAGATATTAGCCTCCACGCTCCAAGAACAATTTCAGGAAAATCCTACTACCAACAATACCATTGTCTCGGAAGTTGACTGCACCATCTCCTCTTTTTTGGAACATAATGAACAACCTACGAATACTCACCCTCCTACTAAAGCGTCTTCCATCATCAATATAATTTCTTCTTTAAAAGTTAGTAAAACTCCTGGCATTGATTGCATAACAAATAAGATGCTTAAAAATGTACCCTTCAAAATTGTGCTTCAAATTTGCAAAATTACTGATGCTATTATTACTCTTAACTATTTTCCCAACTGCTGGAAAACTGCCAGGATTCTGCCAATCATTAAACCAGGTAAAGATCCTACCTCTCCTAATAGCTATCGTCCAATTTCTCTGCTCTCAACTCTCAGCAAAATTGTGGAACGAATTATTTCAGATCTTCTCAATCAAGAATCTCATGCACTGAATATTCCAATCCCTCAGCAATTTGGCTTTACTAAAAACCTCTCTACAACTCACCAGCTATACAACATTGTTGAAACTATCTCTGAAGGTTTCACTTGGAAAGGTAATACAGCCGCAATCTTCCTCGACGTTGCAAAGGCATTCGACAGAGTTTAGATTAATGGATTGATTTACAAAATGATTAAGTTTAATTACTCTCTTTCTCTTATAAAAATTATTAAGAATTATCTTACTGACAGATCGTTTGTCGTCTCGGTAGATAATGTGGATTCCAAGAACTGTAAAATCCTTGCAGGCGTCCCTCAGGGCTCGATCTTAGGACCGTTCCTATACAATATTTACACTAACGACATTCCACATGATCACACTATTAAACTAACACTATATGCTGATGATACAGCTATTATTGCACAGGGGAGGAACATTAAAATTATTCAAAAAAATTTACAAAACTACATTCATAAACTTGAACTTTGGCTCGATACGTGGAAAATTAAGCTTAACGTCGCGAAGACTGAAGCAGTACTATTCACCAGGAAAAATAATTGTAATCCTCCTAACATCTTTATTTTTAATACTAACATTTCCTGGTCCAATGAAGCAAAATATATCGGTGTAATTCTTGATCGCAGACTAACCTTTAAATCTCATACTGATTACCTCCGTACTAAATTTAATACCCAACTTAGAAAACTTTATACTCTTTTGGGCAGACACTCTTCACTAACTCTTGAACTCAAAAAACTAATTTACCTCTCCTACCTCCGACCTATTATAGCATATGCGAGTCCAGTCTGGGGCTGTACGGCTAACACTAATTTCATTGCAATAGAAAGGCTCGAAAATAAAATTATTCGAATGATTGTAAGTGCACCGTGGTACTTTCGCAACAAAGATATTAAATATTCTCTCTCTATGCCTTCGTTCCGCGAATACGTTGAAAAAAATTGCGTCTGACTTTTTATGATTCGGTTAACTCCTCTCAAAATTCTGTCTTCATGATATAAATATTTATGATTACGATTTATCGCTTCCTTCTAGCCGCAAAAGACCGAGGTTCACTATTAACATCAATAAATAGCTGATACTGCATTTCTCGCGTTCTACGATCTCCTCGCCCACGTTTTCTCCGTCCCAAGGTCACATTGGACTTCGAGACGATGTCTGGTGTTTAGTCTACTTGCGTTTGCTCCGCGGTTTGTTTTTTCATGCTTCTGCTTTGGTGCTTTGCTTTTGTTAGGACTCTTTTTTATTTTTATTTTTATTTTTTATCTTTATTTTTTATTTTTCATGTTTTTATTTTTCTTTTGTTTTTCTCTTTTTTCTTTTTAATTCTGCTATGATTTTTGATTAAGTTAACTTGTTTTTGATCTAATTTTTATGGACTTAAAATTGGTAATGGGCTTTGACCGACTGCCACTATTTTCATCTTGTTATTTGGAGGTTTGGTCGCTTCGCGACCAAGGAACTCCGTTCACGTGCACCGATTCACAGAAGAGAGAGAGATAGCTTTTCGCCTGCTTTCAAGGAGTTCCTTGTGGCTTCGTGAATCATGCCGTGTGATAGCTAAGGCCTGCCAAAGACCAGGTGTTCAGATTTATTGTAGAATCGAAAATTAAGAATATTTCCGAACTTGGAACTGCTCTAGTGAATTTAATTTATATCCTTAATTTTTCTTTTTTTTGTAAATAAAATTTAAAGTGTTCCCTTGAACCTGAAAGTGGCCTTCTTCTTAAAGCTTTTAACGGTCTAGTATTGAGACGTTACACTCTCAGGTTATAATATTTAATACAATGTCACATTTATAAAGTGTATTGAAAAAAAAAATTTTTTTTGACATTTGTTTATCAAAAAATAATAATAAATAAATAAATAAAAAAATAAGGAAACTACTCAATAATAAAACAAAAACCGTTAACCCGGAAGTTTTCGTTTAATAAAGAAACCGGTAGAAACTTTTAGCAGGTGCAACTGTCTTTGAACGGAAAAAAGCAAAACTAGATAAAGACGCTGTTTATTTTTCTTTTCTGACGGATGTTGGAATTCTTTTTATTTATCATTTTTGTTTGTCCTGTATCGTTGCTGATAAACTACAACCTGTTCGAGATTCTTAACAGTGATGAAGTGTGTCTTTCAAGTGAGGAAAATAAACAGATATCTTTTGTGTCGGCGAGATTTCTCGAAATTTTCGAGGTGCGGTTGTGTTTGTGTTCTTCTTTATCACAACATCCTTCCAGTTTCTCCATTGTTGCAAGGCTTAAAATAGTAGCACAACAGATATCAATTTAGTAAACTAACAAACATAAAATATAAATGGCAAACATAAAATAAAAATACTACTCAATCAGTATTCTATCTATAAATTTACTCTAGTATTAAATGTTTACACATAATGCAGTCTTAAAATTTTTTACCTTCGAATTTATTCCGTCCTTTGATGAGAGAAAATAATGTCACGTTTATTCCTTTATTCATTATCATTCAATCATTATTGAATTAAATGACAATTTTGATTCACTATTAATTAAAATTATTTAAAAAATATTAATTTATAAATAATATTATTATTATAAAATAATATTTTTAATAACAAAATATTAAACAATTTAAAAATATTGTTTTTAAATAAACACATGAATTGAAACGTAACTATAATTAATATTAATATGTACTCCTATTTAAAGTCTATCTGTAAAAGATTTAAATATTTAAATTTAAGGGTCTTGTATTTAGAAATAATTTTTTTTTCAAAACTTAACAATAGTGCCAGAAAAATGTTTCCCTGCGCATTGAATCTTGAATTTTTGCAACAGAAATGTCAAAGCAAGAAATGACAAAAAAAAAGTTTGACATTAATTTAAATAAATTTTTATTTAAATTGTGAATTTTTTATCAACGTTTATCGGAAACTTTGATTCATTTAATTTGTTATTCAATTAAAAAGTTAATAGTAAGGCCCGTGAGTTGTTTCTTTAAGTATTTATGTTATTAATGCTTTCTACAATTAGCACAAGGATAAAGAATGTAGTTAAAAGTAATAAGTTGTTAACAATAAAGTCGTTGAATGTTGTCAACTAAACGTAATAAGGGCATGAAATTTTTATAGCAATTAGAGTATTATAGTTTTCTAATGTTGGAAAAATACCTTTGACCGGTGGTCAATCTCCACCATAATGGGAGTTATGTAGTAGATTCACAGTTACCGATGGGTGCACTGCAAAGAACCTGTCACATTGCACTATAATTTTACCATCACAACTTTCAGAGAATTTCCCTCCAGGATGGTCTGTAGGATCTTTCCCTCCACCTCGTGCCCAACAGAAAGACATAGCAACCAATGGATTTAACATGCAATGCTATATAGATTCTACAATAATTATAGATAAGCAAAAGTCAGTTTTTTATTTCATCAAAGACAAGAATTTAATTTATAGCTATGAATTCATCACTATTGTTCTATTAATGAACTTTTCTGAAACATTAAATCCCCATTCAACTAGTTAAATATAACTCACAATTTCTGTTTCTGAAATAGAAAATTCTGTGGCTACACTAGGTTTAGTTGGTTTAAACAATTATTTATCTTTTCTAATTTTATTTTTCTAATTAATTGCAAAATTTATAAGACAAGAATTAGGAGAACTAAAGATGTCTTCATTTAGTTATTTTTCATAGTTCTAGTTTCCATGGTTTACACAAAAGTAAAGTACCAAGTAAATCCTGTAAGAAAGAAGATTAGGAAATCTCTGGGCATAGGGGAATAGCTTGGGAAAGGATTTATTAAGGATTTAAGGAACGCACCAGACATTGTAATTCATTATACCGTCCAGCCACTAACTATTTCTCAATCCTTTCCTTTCCCCCTTTCCCTTAACTACTTGTAGAAGAACAAATTAACCGATTCAGCAACTAATTAACTCATTTTTAATTCTTTTTAAACCTTTTTACAATGCCTCTGTCTCTCTTCAAACTTTAAAAATTTATATTCTGAAGTTTATAAAGTATTTTCAATGAAGTATTACACTACAGCAAGCGTGTTACTACAATACTTCTAAGGTAGAAATATATCGTCTTCTTTTATTTTTTTGTTGCCCGGAAAGGAGCAGCAATAGATGGATTACAGACATTTGATATCGGGACAACAGACAATGTCAAAGGCGGTGTTACCAGAATAGATAGTGTCTCAACCACCCTGGCCCCCTTCCCCCTTTTTTTTCTTTCTTTCTTCCTCCTCATTTTGAAAACGAAACCTATTACAGAGTTTGCGGATTGCGGGCTTTTTTTTTGTGTGAAATATGATTCAGATTCGGTGAGTAATGTATCAGGGAAGTAAGCCATTTCGCTTATCTGACAATTTTTGGATGGCATAAACGCTTAAACCATTCATCTTGTTCACAAACGGGAGAATTTTAAAACAATTTCGGGCGAACTATTTTAATCGACTAAATAGAGCGTAAAATAATTAATGGTTTAGTACTCTTTTATGAGTAAGCACCGAGTGGTATGAGTGATTTTTTTTCTTTTTTTTCAATTTCCATGCAGTTCTAGTGCGTCGTCTCTAGAGGGAAAAGGTGCTTTCTTTAAAAATTATTTTCCAACAAAGGCTGGAAAATAGAAATTAGTTGGGCTCTTTTTTTTTGCTGGTGTGAGTGCGAAATGTGCTTTATCAACTATAAGGAAGAAATTAATTGCGCTCTAATGTTTGAGTCTCTGATGATTAAAACGAAGAGAAATAGTTTTGCTGAAACATCTGATTGATTTAGCGAATGAAAGGAAGCTTCTACGATGACGATGGAATATATATTTTGAAGGAACACGGAACTATGGATTTAATTTTTGAAGATGGTAATATATTAAGAACAGTTTGAAAAAGTAACAATAGGTTTGTAAGAATTTTTAGTAGATGCATTGTACTCTTTTGTTATTAAACTATTTTTTTTTATGTACGTATTGATAATCATTCATCATTTTATATAAGTTTAGTAGGAGAAAAGTTTTTAAATTATTATACTGAATAAACTTACAATGTCAGCACATTAAATATGATTAATATTTGATGAGATAAATTTAATTATTTTTAGTTACTTTCAAATTCTACATATGAATTTGGCTACACGGAATTCTTCAACTGGAATGGTTTCAAGAAATAATTTTTAACTAAATATTTTTTGAATTAAATAAAATGAATTCACTCTACCGATTTGAGAGTCATAAAATATGGATTAATGTCAATTTAATCTTCTTTTTTTTTCTTTATATAGGTTCAACGATAATTATAGAATTATACATTTATTTCATCAAAAACTAGAATTTATTTATAGCTCCGAATTCATGACTATTGTTCTATGAATTAGTTTTTCTGAAACATTAAATCCCTTCTCAACGAATTGAAAATAATTTATAATTTCTATTCTTGGCATACACAATTTTGTGGCCATATTAGGTTTAGTTGGTTTAGCTAAATTATTTAGCAAATATTTATCTGTATTAATTTTTATTCTATTCCTGCTATTAGTTCACACTCTCCCTATATATATTTATATATCTTGTGCAAATTTTCAATCTTTAATATAATTTTTTTTTTATCCACTCAAGTTAAAATACATTTTTTTAAATTTGTGGTGGATGACACTTTATGTTACACAACACTTATGTTGATACAGTTTTCCCAAATATTAATTCATTCATTGAATTTAATTAATTAACTTTAATTTCTTTTAGATTTAAGCTGCATATAACTGATAATAGATGGCGCCAGATGTAAGAGGAAAATTTGAACTCTATTTGTAAAGGACTTTTGCGCTATATAGTAAAAAAAAAGGAGAAAATAACTTAAAAGTTTTTTTTTATATTACCTTTTTTTCCAATTAAATACAAATTTATAAAACTAGAATTATGAAATTTAAAAAGTTTTTCATTTAGATAATTTTCATGTATTTCTAGTTTTCATTGATTACACAAAGAAATTTTACGCCTACCAAATAAATACTGAAAGAAAGAAGATTAGGAAATCTCTGGGCATAGGGGAATAGCTTGTGGAAAGGATTTATTTCCCATCTTCTTGAACTCACCAGACATTGTAACTCATTATATCGTCCAGCCACTAACTATTCCACAATCCCGTCCTTCCCCCTTTCCCTTAACTGCTTGTAGAAGCAAATTAACCTAACTAACAGCAACTAATTAACTCATTTTTAATTCTTTTTTAACCTTTTTTAAGTGCATCTGTCTCCCTACAAACTTTAACAATTTATATTCTGAAGTTCATAAACTATTTTCATTGAAATACTACTCTACAACAAGCCTGTTACAGTACTTCTAAAGAAGAAATATATTGTCTTCTTTTTTTTGTTGTTGTCGCCCGGAAAGGAGCAGCGATAGATGGATTACAGGCATTCGATATCGGGACAATAGACTGTGGCAAAGGTGGTGTTACAAAATCGATAGTGGCTCAGCCTACTGCCCCCCCCCCTTTTTCTTTCTTCCTTCCTCCTCATTTTGAAAACGAGACCTATCACACAGTTTAGGTATGTCGGCTTCCTTTCTGTGTGAAATATGATTCAGATTCGGTGAGTAATGTATCAGGGAAAGTAAGCCATTTCGCTTAGCTGACAATTTTTGGATGGCATAAACGCATGAACCATTCATCTTGCTCACAAACGGAGAATTTTAAAACAATTTCGGGCGAAGTATTTTAATCGCCTAAATGGAGCGCAAAATAATTAATGGTGCAGTATTCCTTTTTGAGTAAGCAGCGAGTGGTATGGGTGTTTTTTTTCCCAGTTTCCACACTGTTCTAGTGCGTCGGCTCTAGAGGGAGAACGTGCCTTTTTTAAAAATTATTTTCCAACAAAGGCTTCTAACTAGAAATTAGTTGGGATCTTTATTTTTTTTGCCAGAATGAGTGCGAAATGTGCTTTATCAACTTATTAATTGCAAGCAATTAATTGCTCTCTAACGTTTGAGTCTCTGATGATTAAAACGAAGAGAAATAGTTTTGCTGAAACATTTGATTGATTTAGGGAATGAAAGGAAGCTTCTACGATGACGAGGGAATAGATTTTGATGGAAGAGGGAACTATGGATTTAATTATTGAAGATGCTAATATATTAAGAATAGTTTAAAAAACATTTTCTATAGGTTCGTATGAATTATTATTAGGTTCATTGTTCTCTTTTGTTATTAAACTTATCAAAATATTATTTTTATGTACGTAATGATAATCATTCATCATTTTATGTAAGTTGAATAGGAGAAAACTTTTAAAATTATTATTGTAAATAAATCTACAATGTCAGCACATTAAAGATGATTAATAATTGGATGAGATAAATTTAATTATTTGTAGTTATTTTCAAAATTCACTTAAACGATGAATTTGGCTACACTAAAATCTTCAACTGGAATGATTTGAAGAAATAATTTTTAACTAAATGTTTTTTAAATAAAATATAATGAATTTCCTTTACCGATTTGAGAGTCATAAAATATGGATTAATTTCAATTTAATCTTCTTTTTGTTCTTATTATATAGATTCTATGATAATTTTAGATAAGCAAAAGTCAGTTTCTCATTTCATCAAAAACAAGAATTTATCTATAGCTATGAATTCATCACTATTGTTCTATCTATCGATTTTTCTGAAACATTAAATTCCCATTCAACAAGTTAAATATAATTTACAATTTCTATTCTCGCATACACAATTCTGAGGTTATACTAGGTTAAGTAGATTTTACTAAATTATTATGAAAACTATCTATCTGTACTAATTTGTATTCAATTCCTACTATTAGTTCACGCTCTCCCTATATATATTTATATATCTTGTTCAAATTTTCAATCTTTAATAAAATACTTTTTATTCATCCACGTAAGTTCAAATATATTTTTTGAACTTTCAGTGGATGACACTGCATGTTAATATAGTTTTTCCAAATATTAATTCATTCATTAAATTTAATTAATTAATTTTAGCTTTTTTTAGATTTAAGTTGCATGTATCTAATAATAGACCGAGACAGATATAAGAGGAAAATTTGAACTCTATTTATAAAGGACCCTTCAGCGATATAGTGAAAAAAAAGTAGGAATTGTCTTTAATAATTTTTTATATTACTTGTTTTTCAAACTAAATACAAATTTATAAAACAAGAATTACGAAAACTAAAAAGTTTTTCATTTAGGTAATTTTCATGGATTTCTAGTTTCCAATGATTACACACAAGGAATTTAATACCTACTCAGTAAATTCTGAAAGAAAGAAGATTAGGAAATCTCTGGGCAGAGAGGAATAGCTTGGGAAAGGATTTATTTCCCATCTTCTCGAACTAAACCAGACATTGTAATTCATTATACATCGCCTAGCCACTAAGTATTTCTCAATCTTTTCGTTTTCCCTTAACTGCTTGTAGAAGAACAAATTAACCCATTCAGCAACTAATTAACTAAATTTTAATTCTTTTTAAACCTTTTTCAAGTGGCTCTGTCTCTCTATAAACTTGAACAATTTATATTCTGAAATTCATAAAGTATTTTCATTGAAGTCACTACACTACAACAAGCGTATTACAGTACTTCTAAAGAAGAAATATAGCGTCTTCTTTTTGTTTTCTTGTTGCCCGGAAAGGAGGAGCAATAGATGGATTACAGGCATTCGATATCGGGACAATAGATTGTGCCAAAGGCGGAGTCGATAGTGGTTCAACCTCCCTGCCTCTCCCCCTTTTTTTTTTCTTCCTTTCTTCCTCCTCATTTTGAAAACGAAACCTATTACATAGTTTTGGGACTGTTGGATTCTTTTCTGTGTGAAATATGATTCAGATTCGGTGAGTAATGTATCAAGGAAAGTAAGCCATTTCGCTTAGCTGACAATTTTTGGATGGCATAAACCCATAAACCATTCATCTTGTTCGCAAACGGAGAATTTTAAAACAATTTCGGGCGAAGTATTTTAATCGCCTAAATGGAGCGTAAAATAATTAATGGTGTAGTACTCTTTTATGAGTAAGCACCGAGTGGTATGGGGATTCTTTTTTTTTTTTTTCAATTTCCCCACTGTTCTAGTGCGTCGGCTCTAGAGGGAGAAAGTGCCCTTTTGAAAAATTATTTTCCAACAAAGGCTTGGAACTAGAAATTAGTTGGCTTTTTTTTTGCCAAAGTCAGTGCGAAATGTGCTTTATCAACTATAAGGAAGCAATTAATTGCTCTCTAATATTTGAGTCGCTCATAATTAAAACGAAGAGAACTAGTTTTGCTGAAACATCTGATTGATTTAGCGAAAGAAAGGAAGCTTTTGCGATGACGAGGGAATAGAGTTTGATGGAAAGAGAAGCTGTAGATTTAATTTTTGAAGATGGTAATATATTAAGAACAGTTTGAAAAAATAACTACAGTTTCGTAAGAAACATTATTGGATGCATTGTTCTCTTTTGTTATTAAACTTATTATTTTTTTTTATGTACGTAATGATAATCATTCATCATTTTATATAAGTTTAAAAGGAGAAAATTTTTTAAATTATTATAGTTAATAAATCTACAATGTCAGCACATTAAAGATGATTAATATTTGATGAGATAAATTTAATTACTTTTAGGTACTTTCAAATTCCCTTTATGAATTTGGCTACACTGAATTCTTTAACTCGAATGGTTTCCAAGAAATAATTTTCATCTAAATTTTTTTTTGATAGAATACAATTAATTAAGTCTTCTGATTTGAGAGTCTTATAATCATGGAATAATAAATTAAGATATATGGATTAATTTTCTTTCAGATGTTTGATACCCTTATTTACAATGCATTTTAAAAAATTGCAGCAATGTGTTACATTTTTTTTTGTTGAAAATAGTAAAATCAACCGTCTCAAAATCTCCTAATAAATCTCTATTATTAAATTTCTTAATAAAATTGGTTTATTAATCTGAAATTGTAAGAGAATGTAATAGTCGATAAATCGATATTATAAAATTTAACCTGATCACAGTTTAGAAATTTCAGTCACATACTCGATATTTTAACAGAAAATGTTTTTCACACATATTGAGGTTAAAACAAAGAAATTATATTTGGTATTAATTTTAAGAAGAAATTAAATTGATATTTTCTATTAAATTGAGAATAATGAATTTATAAGGAAATAACAATATATCCTAAATAGGTCCTGTGGTAACTCTTGAAAACCACAATAAGTTCATTATAAATAAATATTTTAATACACAGTTTAATTATTAAATCTTGCAATGAAATATATTGTTTTCTTTGTGTAACATCCATATAGTTTAAAAACTAAAACTATATTAGTATATTAATAACAACGTCGACACACAATTTAATAATAATATCAGTTTTTCTAAAACATAACAAAAATTCACAATTTTCTAGAAATTTCAATTTATAAAATGTTATTAGATTAAAAAGTGTTGATTTCTTTGGAATAATAAATGTATCCAGAAAATTTTAGTTCAACCATTATTGTAATATTTAAATACGTAAAATTTTATTTTTCATTCACATTTATTAGAAAATAAAGGAGAACATGGTGCATTATATTAATATATTATCTATAGTATATATATTATTATGTTGTTGTTGTTTGTTGTTGTTTCTTATCCCACTTGGCTGGCCAAGCCCACGAGCCCATATGGACTCATGATTGAAGGGGAAGGAAGCAGCTTCTGTTGTGATGGAGCACCCGTAGGTAGAAGCCTGACTTTTGCTCCGTGACGCTCTTACAGTCATAGAAGACCGGGACCTACGGCTTAAAGTGGATTCCGAACCACTACAAACATCCATGGCACCGCCGGGATTCGAACCCGAAACCTGTGGCACCGAGCGCCAGAGCGCTAGACACTCGGCCATTCAGGTCCCAAATTTGCCAACGGCACGCAGTGTTCCCAGGTGGTCACCCACCCAAGTACTGACCGCGCCCAATGATGCTTAACTTCGGTGATCTAACGAGAACCGGTATTAAATTTTATTGTAATATTGTTAAAAATAAAGGGTCATAAAGGCAAATAATAATTATTTCGAATAATTGATTTAAATTACTCAAATATGACCTTAATTATTCTATATATATATATACCAGCAAAAATTATTACTCTGAGTTATATTCCAAATTATGTATATATATTTATTTATATGCACACACACACACACACACACACAACCATAGTTTGGAATGTATCTCAGAGACAATTTCTATTTTAATGGAAACAGAACCCATGAAGCATGTTTGAATCAACATGGACACAACATTCCGTATTATGGAGGCTTATTGACTCAATACCAAAATGGGAGAGCGAGTACGGGCAGGATGGATCGCCCCTATAAGCACCGCCCTTTTCGTGTTTTTAAGAATTGGGATTGGTCTAGGTTTTTAAATACCCGCATGGATATTTATTTACTCACAGTTCTGTCGCTTGTTGCTCGAGATTGCCTGGGGGAAAATTGTGGTTAGGGAAAAAATGTTGTCCTTTCTTTTTCTCGTTTTTCCCCCGAAATAAAGGAATTGGAACAGGGAGCAGTTTTTATTTGTGTGCTGGTTTTTCGAATTTAAATTGCATCTTTTTTCCTTTTGTGTTTGATGTTCTCTCTTGATTTGCTGGACGGCCAGTGAGGTCTAGGTCGTGTTTACTTGTAAGGAAATTGATCAGTCGACCATAAAATGTCTCTTAGACTGCTTGTTTTGGAAAAGACAGGACTATAGAGTATTTTTCTATTGGCATGTTGTCGGTTGTTTTTATTTTTTATTTTGCTTAAATGAAGATTAATAATATAGCACCGTGTATGATATTTTTCTTATATTGGCACTTCTTAAGTCATTATTTACTTCCTAATTTCTTTCTTTTTTCTTGTAACTATATATCTAATGCTGGTTTTTATGTGCAGACACAATAAACTAAAATCTTATAAAATATCTCTTCTTGATAAAGAGTTTCTAATTGATTAGAATTGACAAAGAGAATTTATTCTTCCATTGTATATAAAGCGGTATTTATTTATGTGGATATACAAGTAAAAAGTAAAAACGTTCTATAAGATAAATAAATTCACTTATAACGTCAAATATCCAATTTTATTTAGTTTCTTTAAAATAGCTTTCTGAAAAAAATAATTCAGAAATCTAAGCATAAATAAAGCTAACAAATAATGATAAATAAAAAGCAAAAAAAAGTCAAAGAAAAAATATTTTGTTTATTGGCATGTAAAGCAACATGCCAATAAACAATTAGATATTTTTTCTATTTACCATTTCGCTACCACATTTAAATATTGCTGTAAAAAACATCGAAAAATAATATATTTTTAAATATAAAACTTCTTTTCAATCTTACTGTTTCTATCAAATTTTCACATTCGTATTCTTGTATTCAAACAGGAAGTTTCATTTGCAATGAACAAATGAACACTTCCATGTGCATCAATGGGCCTCTTACCCACCTGTGAAACAAGTAATAAAAAAAAAAAAAAAAAATTTAAAGTCAATTCCTACTTTTTCTTCACTATATTGCCGAAAGTCCTTTATAAATAATTTTCATTCATTTTTTAAAGTTTATTGGGCGCCATCTATTGGTAGATATATGAAACTTAAATCTAAAAAAAAACTAAAATTTATTAATTAAATTTTAATTACTGAATTAATATTTGAAAAAACTGTATTAACAACCAGTGTCATTCACTACAAGTTAAAAAAAAATGTATTTGAACTTGAGTGGATTAATAAAAAGGATTTTATGAACGATTGAAAATTCGAACAAGATATATATAGGGAGAGTGTGAGCTAATAGATGGAATTGAAAAATTATGTTGCTTTTATAATGACACAAGAGCTAAGTTATTATTTTTTAACTGAATTCTTTTTTTTAAATATATCTAATGCTGATTTTTAATTATTATTAATTTTTTTACAAGGAAAAATCCACCGATACGTGTTAAAGGACATTAATTTCTGAATAAATTTTATGAATAACTGCTCCACTAAGACGGGTGAAAGCGCGGGAAAATCCCATCAGGCGCGACGACATGCGATGCGTCGTTGATGCGAGACACTTATACAAAGTCACCATCGAATCCCCACTTTTCTGAAAGCATTGGTGAATAATAAAGTACTTTTTGCGTACACAAGTTTCATTCTTTTCATTTATCATTGCAATGGAACATGTTGAAATTAAAAAATTATTACGTTTGAAAAGCTGAACAGAAGCTTTTTTTTATGAATTTCATTTAGTTTTATTTTTAAATTATTTCAAGTATATTTTTAAATTTAAATAAGTTTGAATTAGTTCGATGCTTGATTTACTTTTCTGTCGAATCTAATAGAAAAAAACCCAAACTATATACATTTTATTTAATTAGTATAGAATTCATAATTTATAAACTAATTTCTTTTATACTTTAAATTTATTATATATGAACCAATTTTAATTTTAAATTTAATTCTACTTGTAATGCATGTCAAATTGTATGACAAAAAGAAATCATACATAGATTTAAAATGAAAGATATCAGACTGTGTGCACAAACATCGTTATCAGAAGTAAATAACAAACAGTCGAAATGGGTTTTTCCGAAAGCAACGAACTTGAGATATCAAACGCGCAGACTGCAATAAACAAGTCCTGACATTATTTAATAACAATGACACGCTGGGGAAATCCGAAAAAAAAATGAAAATAAACAAAAAGTATTTTTAAAAAATTGAACGAAGCTAAAATAATAATAATAATAAAAGAAATACTAAGAAATGAATGCTTTTGACTTTAATTTCCATTGTCTATTTCTCCTCCTTTTATTCAAAAACTGTCATGAAATGTAGAAATATTTTAAAATTCCTAATAACAAGGCAATTACTTCATGATTATTAAAATTCTTTTTATTGTGATTGAGATTTAAAACACTATTCTGGACTATTTCCTCGTGAATTTAAAGTCTTTGTAGAATAATAAATTTTAACATAAAAACAATATATATATATATATACATAAATAGTCTACTCATGATCCAGTAATAACATTATTGACGTTCATTAGATTTTATATTTAAACATTGCTGATGAGTTAGAGCAGCCAGTAGCTTCGGATAACGAGTAGATTCGTTGCCCATTGTGAGGATGTGCTTCATCGTTTCGTACCAACTTCAGTCAGTCATCATCTTCAGGATAATCAATAACAGTTTTCTAGTCCAGTAGGAATGTCAGGAACTTACCCTGAAAAGTCCTATCTGAAACAAGTTTCATGGTAATGCATAAGAAGAACTCAAGATTGATCATCGTTGCCCCTTAAAAATTTTTACTATCTCCCCAGAATTCATTTTTCTTTTATAGACAATGTGTTAACTTAGAAAATCGGTTATACATTTATTAAGGATCCGCTAATAGATTCTATATTTGTTTTCATACACAGGAAAGTATTATCGTATGTGATGAAAAAAAAACATAATTACAATAATTGATTATAAATTAGATATAATTAATAATAATAATAGTACACTAGTTTTTAATGGTAAATGTATCCATGCCACAATTATTAAAATTCTTTATCTGTATGCAAAAACAAAATAAGTCTGTGACATTTTATAGCTGGGGAAACATTATAAATCTCCACTCAACTAATTGAAAATAATTTAAAATTTCTATTCTTGCCATACAAAATTCTGAGGTTATACTAGGTTGCACTAGGTTTTTCTAGTTAATTACAAAATTTATAAAACGAGAATTATGAGAACTAAAAAGTTTTTCATTTAGGTAATTTTCATGGATATCTAGATTCCATGGTTTACACAACAGGAATTTTACGCCTACCAAGTAAATCCTGAAAGAAAGAAGATTAGAAAATCGCTGGGCATAGGGAAATAGCTTGTGGAAAGGATTTATTTCCCCATCTTCTCGAACTCACCAGACATTGTAACTGATTATATCGTCCAGCCACTAACTATTTCTCAATCCTTTCCTTCCCCTTTAACTTAACTGCTTGTAGAAGAACAAATTAACCGATTCAGCAACTAATTAACTCATTTTTAATACAAACTCTCTCTACAAACTTTAACAATTTATATTCGTAAGCTCATAAAGTATTTGAATGAAGTACTACACTACAACAAGCGTGTTGCAATTGTTCTAAAGAAGAAATATATCGTCTTCTTTTATTTTGTTGTTGTCCGGAAAGGAGCAGCAATAGATGGATTAAAGACATTCGATATCGGGACAACAGACTGTGTCAAAGCGGTGTTACCAAAATCGATAGTGGCTCGGCCTCTCTTGCCCCCCCTTTTTTTTTTTTAATTTTCTTCCTCCTGATTTTGAAAACGAAACCTACCACAGAGTTTGGGGATTGCGGGTTTCTTTTCTGTGGGAAATATGGTTCAGTTTCGGTGAGTAATGTATCAGGAAAAGTAAGCCATTTCGCTTAGCTGACAATTTTTGGATGGCATAAACGCTTAAACCATTCATCTTGTTCACAAACGGAGATATTTTAAAACAATTTTTGGGGGAACTATTGTAATCGCCTAAATGGAGCGTGAAATAATTAATGGTGTAGTACTCTTTTATGAGTAGGCACCGAGTGGTATGGGTGATTCTTTTTTTTTTCAAATTCACACTGTTCTAGTGCGTCAGCTGTAGAGTGAGAAAGTGCCTTTTTTAAAAGAATTTCCAACTAGAAATTAGTTGGAATTTTTTTTTCTACCAGAGTGAGTGCGAAATGCGCTTTATCAACTATAAGGAAGCAATTAATTGCTCTTTAATGTTTGAGTCTCTGATGATTAAAACGAAGAGAAATAGTTTTGCTGAAACATCTGATTGATTTAACGAATGAACGGAAGCTTTTGCGATGACGACAGAAGAGATTTTGATGGAAGAGAGAACTATAGATTTAATTTTTGAAGATGGTAATATATTAAGAATAGTTCGAAAAAAATAACTATAGGTTCATAAGAATTATTATTAGATACATAGTGCTCTTTTGTTAGTAAACTATTTTTTTATGTACGTAATGATAATCATTCATCATTTTATATAAGTTTAATAGAAGAAAATTTTTTAAATGATCATATTGAATAAATCTACAATGTCAGCACATTAAAGATGATTAATAATTTGATGAGATAAATTTGATTACTTTTAGTTACTTTCAAATTCCAGATATGAATTTGGCTACACTGAATTCCTCAACTGAAATAATTTCAAGAAATTATGTTTAACTAAATGTTTTTTTAAATAAAATAAAATGAATTATCTCTACTGATTTGAGAGTCCTCAAATATGAATTAATCTCAATTTAATATTCATTTTGTTATCATTATATAGATTATACAATAATTATAGATAAGCAAAAGTCAGTTTCTTATTTCATCAAAAATAAGAATCTTTTTACAGCTTTAAATACAGTAATATTGTTCTATTAATCAATTTTTCCGAAACATTAAATCCCCTTTCAACTAGTTGAAAATAATTTTTAATTTCTTTTCTTGCCATACACAATTCTGAGACCAATACTAGGTTTAGTTGATTTTACTAAATTATTGTGCAAATATTTATCTTTACTAATTTTTATTCAATTCCTACTAATAGTTCACCGTCTCCCTATATATATATATATATATCTTGTTCAAATTTTCAATCGTTAATAAAAAACTTTTTATTCATCAACACAACTTGAAATACAATTATTAGTAGATGACGCTTGATGTTAATACAGTTTTTTCAAATATTAATTCATTAATTAATTTTAGTTTGTTTTAGGTGTAAGTTGCCGGTATCTACCAATAGATGACGCCAGATGTAAGAGGAAAATTTCAATTTTATTTGTAAAGGACTTTTCTGCAATATAGTAAAAAAAAAAGTAGGAATTGACTGAAATTTTTTTTTTATATCACTTGTTTTTCTAATTAAATACACATTTATAAAACAAGAATTATGAGAACTAAAAAGTGTTTCATTTAGGTAAATTTCATAGATTTCTAGTTTCCAATGATTACAAAGACAAAGGAATTTAACGCCTACCAAGAAAATCCTAAGACAAAAAAGATTAGGAAATCTCTGGGCATAGGCAAATAGCTTGGGAAAGGATTTATTTCCCATCTTCTTGAACTCACCAGACATTGTAACTCATTATACCGTCCAGCCACTAACTATTTCTCAATACAAATTAACCGATCCAGCAAATAATTAACTAATTTTTAATTCTTTTTAAACATTTTCGAAGTGCCTCTCCCTCCCTACAATTTTTAACAATTTATATTCTGAAGTTCATAAAGTATTTTCATTGAAGTACTACACTACAACCAGCGTATTACAATACTTCTAAAGAAGAAATATATCGTCTCCTTTTTTTGTTGTTGTTGCCCGGAAAGGAGCAGCAATAGATGGATTACAGACATTCGATATCGGGACAATAGACTGTGTCAAAGGCTGTGTTAAAAAATCGATAGTGGCTCAACCTCTCTTAGCCCCGCCCTCCCTTTTTTTTCTTCCTGCCCCCTTATTTTGAAAACAAAACCTATTACAGAGTTTGGGGACGGCGGGCTTCTTTTCTGTGTGAAATATGATTCGTGATTCAGTGAGTAATGTATCAGGGAAAGTAAGCCATTTTGCTTAGCTGACAATTTTTGGATGGCATAAACACATAAACCATTCATCTTGTTCACAAACGGAGATATTTTAAAACAATTTCGGGCGAACTATTTCAATCGCCTAAATGGAGCGTAAAATAATTAATGGTGTAGTACTCTTTTATGAGTAAGCACCGAGTAGTATGGGTGACTCTTTTTTTTTCAATTTCCACACTGTTCTAGTGCGTCGGCTCCAGAGGGAGAAGGTGTCCTTTTCAAAAATTATTTTCCGACAAAGGCTTCGAACTAGAAAGTAGTTGGCTTTTTTTTTGCCAGCGTGAGGGCGAAATGCGCTTTATCAACTATAAGGAAGCAATTAATTGCTCTCTAATGTTTGAGTCTCTGATGATTAAAATGAAGAGAAATAGTTTTGCTGAAACATCTGATTGATTTAGCGAATGAAAAGAAGCTTATGCGATGACGAGGGAATAGATTTTGACGGAACAGGGAACTACGGATTTAATTTTTGAAGATGGTAATATATTAAGAACAGTTCGAAAAAATAACCATGTGTTCGTAAGAATTATTATTAGATACATTGTTCTCTTTTGTTATTAAACTTATTAAATTATTTTTTATATGTACGTAACGATAATCATTCATCATTTTATATGAGTTTAATAGGAGAAAACTTTTTAAATTATTATACTAAATAAATCTACGATGGCAGCACATTAAAGATGATTAATAATTCGATGAGATAAATTTAATTATTTTTAGTTACTTTCAAAATTCACTTAAATGAAGAATTTGGCTACACTGAACTCTTCAACTGGAGTGGTTTTAAGAAATAATTTTTAATTAAAAGTTTTTTAATAGAATAAAATAATTATGTCTTCCGATTTGAGAGTCTTAAAATTATAGAATAATAAATTAAGATATGTGGATTAATTTTATTTCATATGTTTGATACTATTATTTACAATGCATTATAAAAAATTGTAAATCTCCTTATAAATTTCTTAAATGAATTTTTTAGACGATTAGTTTATTAATTTAAAATTGTATAAGAATGTAATAATCGGTAAAACGAAAAAGATAATTTATTGATACATAATAATTTAGTCTGAACCATAGATTAGAAATTTCTGTCGCATAATACACGCGATATTTTAACAGAAAACGTTTTTTAATAAATGTTTAAAAGTATTGAGAATATTCAAATGTATCACGAATACATAAATCAATATTGTTTTTTAAATAGATCTTAAAATGTTCTGCGATAACTCTTGAAAACCACAATGATTTCATTATAAATATTTATTTTAAGCTAATACAATGCACAACTTAATTATTAAATCTGGCAATGAAATATATTGTTTTCTTTTAACATCGATATAGTTAAAACTTCATTTGTAAGAAATAGTAATAGCACCGTTGATAAACAATTTAAGAATGACCTCAGTTATTCTAAAATATAACAAAAATTCAAAATTTTATTGAAATTGTAATGTATAAAAGGTTCTTAAATTAAAAAGGGTTGATTTCTTTGGTACCATAAAGTTATCTAGAAAATTTTAGTTCAATCATTATTGAAATATTTAAATACCTAAAATTTTATTTATCATTGGCATTTATTAGAAAATAAAGGAGAATATAGTGCATTATATTAAAATATTATAATATTATATCGAATAATAATATATAATATTGTATTAAATTTTATTGTAATTTTGTTAAAAAAAAGGGTCATAAAGGCATATTATAATAATTTCAAATAATTGATTTAAATTACTCAACAATTAATCCCTCAATGATCATAATTATTTTTGATGGTGTATATATATATATACACGCACACATACACAACCACACACATATATATAGAGTGGAATGTATCTCAGAGGCAATTTCTATTTTAATGGAAAGAGAACCCACGAAGCATGTTTGAATCAACATGGAAACAACATTCCGTATTATGGAGGCTTATTGACTCAATATCGAAATGGGAGAGCGAGTACGGGCAGGATGGATCGCCCCTATAAGCACCGCCCATTTCGTGTTTTTAGGAATTGGGATTGGTCTAGGTTTTTAAATACCCGCATGGATATTTATTTACTCACAGTTCTGTCGCTTGTTGCTCGAGATTGCTTGGGGGAAAATTGAGGTTAGGGAAAAAATGTTGTCCTTTCTTTTTCTTGTTTTTCCCCCGAAATAAAAGAATTGGAACAGGGAGCAGTTTTTATTTGTGTGCTGGTTTTTCGAATTTAAATTGCATCTTTTCCCCTCTTGTGTTTGATGTTCTTCTCTTGATTTGCTGGACGACCAGTGAGGTCTAGGTCGTGTTTACTTGTAAGGAAATTGATCAGTGGACCATAAAATGTCTCTTAGACTGCTTGTTTTGGAGAAGACAGGAATATAGAGTATGTTTTTATTGCCATGTTATTGGGTTTATTTTTTATTTTGCTTAATTGAAGATTAAAAATCTAGCACAGCTTATAATTTTTTGTGGAAAAAAAATGCATTATTTTTAATATTGGCATGACCTAAGTTATTATTTTCTTTCTAATTCTTTCTTTTTTTTGTAAATATATCTAATGCTGGTTTTTATGTGCAGACAGGATAAAATAAAATAAAATATCTCTGCATGATAAAGAGTTTCTAATTGATTAAAATTGACAAATGGAATTTATTCTTCCATTGTAACGACATTTATTTAAAACACGACATTTATTTATTTAAAACGACATTTATTCGTATAAAAGCAAAATAATAATAATAAGTTCAAATAATAAAAAGTTTTAAATACAAGTGTTTGAATACAGCTGGTTGAGTTGAGTTGATACTATGGCTATTTTCATGCAGAAAAGTGCATAATGTAAAGAAGATATTCCATCGCCTTCAAGAGAAAAACCCTTTGAAGATGTAGAAATTGATGTCTTAGCCATCTCCGGGAGTTTTTCCCTCGAGATTTGGAAGCCGTGCTTGTCGCGGCTTCGTCAATCGACCTGTAAATAAACGTCTTCAATTTATGAATAGATTCGTTTACATTTGTTAATTACTTCAACAAATATAGGCTCAATTAAGGTTCATTAATTGATATGTAAATAAGAATATGAATGAAGAATCTGTAAATAAGAATAAGAATGTTTTACTATGGTTGAGTCATTGTAGTCAATGTCCTCAGATAACGAGGAGATTCATTGGCGATTGTGCCTTATCGTTTCTCATCGACGCCAGTCAATTATCGTCGTCAGGATCATTGGTAGGAGTTTTTTCTGGTTAGTGGGAATGCCAGGAATTCACCCCTAAAATATCAGAAATAATGTTCATGGCAATGCATAAGAAGAACACAAGTCCCATCGATGTTATTTAAAAAAAATTCTACTATCTTCCCAGAATTCGTTTTTCTCTTATAGACTTGTAATCTAGAAAATCTGTTATTCATTTATTAAGGATCCATTAATAGATTTTATATTTGCTTTCAAACACAGGAAAGCATTATCGTATAGGAGGAAATAACCGTAATTACAATAATTAACTATAAATTAGATATACTTAATAACAATAATAGCACAATAGTTTTTAATGGAAAATGTATCCGTGCAACCATTATTAAAATTCTTTATCTGTATGCAAATTAATACATAAATTGTTTAACTATTAGGAATTAATTAGTTAGAAATTATTAAATAGTTAGAAATTATGATCAAACTACAAGAATTCTTGCCAAGACCTACTGAAAATCAATTATGTTACTACTGGGTCATGAGTCAATCATTAGTGTAATTAAAGAAATATTATTGTTTTGCATTTGTGTTAAAATTTACTATTTTACAATGACTTTAAATTCACGAGAAAATAGTCGAGAAGAGTGAAATACAAATCACAATAAAAAGAAAAATAATTTTGAGTTAATTATAATTGCCCTTGAGAAATTATGAGATAATTGCCCTTTTTATTATTTTACATTTCATGTCATTTTGTGACAAAAAGGGAATGGGAAATAGACAATGGAAATTAAAGTCAAAAGCATTCATTTCTTAATATTTCTTTTATTATCACTTTAACTTCTTTTTTTTTTAAATATTTTTGTTTATTTTCCTTTTTTTACGGATTTCCCCAGCATGTCATTGTTATCAAATAATGTCATGAATTGTTTATTTCAGTCTGCGCGTCTGATATATCAAGTTCGTTGCCTTCGGAAAAACCTATCTCAACTGTTTGTTATTTACTTCTGATAACGCTGATTGTGCACACGTTCTGATATCTTTCGTTATAAATCAATGTATGAATAATTTTTTTTATTACACAATTTGATGTGTATTACAATTACATTTAATTTTAAAATTAAAATTCTAAAATTTGTTAATATATAATAAATTTAATAAATAAAAATGATTTGTGTATAAAATATAAATCCTTATACTATTTAAATAAAATAGATATCGTTTGATTTTTTTTTTCAATTAGATTCGACAGAAAACTAAGACAAGCATCTAATTAATTTTAAATTATTTAAGTTTAAAAATATACTTGAAATAAATTAAAATTAAAACTAAATGAAATTCATCCAAAAAAGCTCCTTATCATCATTTCACACGTGATAATTTTTTAATTTAAACATGCTCCACTGAAATGCTAAATGAAAAGAATGAAAATTGTGTACGCAAAATGGACTTTATTATTCACCAATGCTTTGAGAAAAGTGAAGATTCGATGGTGACTTTGTATAAGTGTCTCACATCGACGACGCATCGCTTGTCGTCTTGCCTGATAGGATTTTCCGTGGTTTCACTCATCTTTATGGAGCAGTTATTCATAAAAGTTTATCCAGAAATGAACGTCCTTCAATACGCATCGGTGGAATTTTCTTCGTAAAAAAAATTAATAATAAATAAAGGTCAGCATTAGATATATTTACAAAAAAAAAAAAAAAAAAAAAAAAGAATTTAGGGGGAAAAATAATAACTTAGCTCGTGTCATTATTAACAAGTAATATATAAAAAAAATTTTTTTTAAGTCAATTCCTACTTTTTTTCTCTCTATTGCAGAAATTCCTTTATAAATAATTTTCATTCATTTTTTTAAGTTTATCTGGCGCCATCTATTGCTAGATATATGCAACTTAAATCTAAAAAAAAAAAAAATTAAGTAATTAAATTTAATTACTGAATTAATATTTGAAAAAACTATATTAACATCCAGTGTCCTATACTACAAGTTCAAAAAAATGTATTGGAACTCGAGTGGATGAACAAAAGTATTTTATGAACGATTGAAAATTTGAACAAGATATATAGGGAGAGTGTGAGCTAATAGAAGGAATTGAAAAATTAACATACTTTTTTTTCACAGGTGGATAAGAGGCCCATTGATGCACATAGAAGTTTTCATTTGTTCATTACAGATGAAGCTCCCTGTTTTAATACAAGAATGCGAATGTGAAAATTTGACAGAAACAGTAACATTGAAAAGACGTTTTATATTTAAAAAGATATTATTTTTCGATTTTTTGTTGACAGCAATATTTAAATATTGTATCGAAATGGTAAATAGAAAAAAATATCTAATTGCTTATTGACATGTAAAGCAGCAGGGCATGAAACAATTAAAAAATTTTTCTTTGACTTTTTTTTTTCTTTTTATTTATCATTATTTGTTAGCTATATTTATGCTTATATTTATGAATTATTTTTTTCAGAAATGCATTTTTAAAGAAACTAAATAAAGTTGGATATTTGACGTTAAATGTGATTTTATTTATTTTATCGAACGTTTTTACTTTTATATTCACATAAATAAATGCCGTTTTATATACAATGGAAGAAGAAATTCAATTTGTCAATTTTAATCAATTAGAAACTATTTATCATTCAGAGATATTTATAAGATTTTAGTTTATTGTGTCTGCACATAAAAACCAGCATTAGATATATAGTTACAAGAAAAAAGAAAGAAATTAGGAAGTAAATAATGACTAAAGAAGTGCCAATATTAAAAATAATGCATTTTTTTCACAGGAAGTTATAAGAAAAATATCATACATGGTGCTATATTATTAATCTTCAGTTAAGCAAAATAAAAACAACCTACAACATGCCAATAGAAAAATACTCTATAGTCCTGTCTTTTCCAAAACAAGCAGTCTAAGAGACATTTTATGGTCGACTGATCAATTTCCTTACAAGTAAACACGACCTAGACCTCACTGGCCGTCCAGCAAATCAAGAGAGAACATCAAACACAAGAGGGAAAAAGATGCAATTTAAATTCGAAAAACCAGCACACAAATAAAAACTGCTCCCTGTTCCAATTCTTTTATTTCGGGGGAAAAACAAGAAAAAGAAAGGACAACATTTTTTCCCTAACCTCAATTTTCCCCCAAGCAATCTCGAGCAACAAGCGACAGAACTGTGAGTAAATAAATATCCATGCGGGTATTTAAAAACCTAGACCAATCCCAATTCTTAAAAACACGAAAAGGGCGGTGCTTATAGGGGCGATCCATCCTGCCCGTACCCGCTCTCCCATTTCGGTATTGAGTCAATCTCCATGATACGGAATGTTGTGTCCATGTTGATTCAAACATGCTTCATGGGTTCTGTTTCCATTAAAATAGGAATTGTCTCTGAGATACATTCCAAACTACATATATATATCTATATCTGTGTGCGTTTATATAATATGGAATGTAGCACAGAGTAATAATTTTTGCTAGTATATATATATATAATTATTATCGTCATTACGTGGTTAATTGTTGAGTTATTTAAATCAATCATTCGAAATAATTATAATTTGTCTTTATGACCCCCCTTTTTTTAACAAAATTACAATGAAATTTAATATAATATGAAATAATACTATGTATAATATATTAATATAATGTACTATATTCTCCTTTATTTTTAAATAAATGCCAAAGATAAATAAAATTTTATATATTTAAATATTTCAATAAAGATTGAACTAAAATTTTCTGGATACATTTAATCATTCTAAAGTAATCAACACTTTTTAATCAAAAAACATTTTATAAATTAAAATTTCTAGAAAGTTTTGATTTTTTTGTTATATTTAAGAATAACTGATATTATTATTACATTGTCTGTCCACTCGTGACAAATAAAGTTTTATTTTTTAAACTATATCGATGTTACACAAAGATAACGATATATATTGAAAAATTTAATAATTAAACTATGCACTGTAGTTGAAATAAATATTTAAAATGAAATCATTGCGGTTTTCAAGAATTACCACAGAACTTTTTACGATCTATTTAAAAAACAATATTGAGATTTCATAATAAATTTATTATTCTCAATTTTTTTGAAGATGTGTTGAAAACATTTTCTGTTAAAATATTTGGTATATGATGTGACTGAAATTTACTAAGCTATGATCAGGATAAAGTTTTTGAATTCGATTTACCGACTATTACATTCTCTTACAATTTCTGATTTATAAAATAATCATATTAAGAATTTAATGATAGAGATTTATTAGAATATTTTGAGATGTTTGATGCCATTTTTTTTCAACAAAAAAAATGAAGCATGTTTCTACAATTTTTTATAACGCATTATAAATAACATAAGATGTACATCTAAAGGAAAATTAATCCAGATATCTTAATTTAATGTTCCATAATTTTAAGACTTTCAAATCAGAATACATAATTAATTTTTTACTATTAAAAACATTTAGTTAAAAATAATTTCTTGAAACCGTTTCAGTTAAAGAATTCTGTGTAGCTAAATTCATAAGGGGAATTTGAAAGTAATTAAAAGTAATTAAATTTATCTCTTCAAATATTAATCATCTTTAATGCGCTGACATTTTAAATTTATTCCGTATAATAATTTAAAAAGTTTTCTTCTATTTAACCTATATAAAATGATTAATGATTATCGTTACGTACATAAAAAATAGATTAATAATTTTAATCACAAACGAGAAGAATGCATCTAATAATAATTCTTACACAGTTATTTTTTCAAAGTATTCTTAATATTTTACCATCTTCTAAACTTAAATCCATAGTTCCCGCTTCCATCAAACTCTATTCCCTAGTCATCGCAAAAGCTTCCTTTCATTCGCTAAATCGATAAGATGTTTCAGCACAACTATTTCTCTTCGTTTTAATCATCAGAGTCTCAAACATTAGAGAGCGATTAATTGCTTCCTTTTAGTTGATAAAGCACATTTCGCACTCACTCTGGCAAAAAA
>BPLQ01001892.1:33313-56792 GCA_021605075.1 Caerostris darwini
TTTGACACAGTCTGTTGTCCCGATATCGAATGTCTGTAATCCATCTATTGCTGCTCCTTTCCGGACAACACAGAAATAAAAAAGAAGTCGATATATTTCTTCTTTAGAAGTATTGTAGCACGCTTGTTGTAGTGTAGTACTTCATTGAAAATGCTTTATGAACTTCCGAATATAAATTGTTAAAGTTTGTAGGCAGACAGAGGCACTTGAAAAAGGTTTACAAAGAATTAAAAATGAGTTACTTAGTTGCAGAATCGGTTAATTTGTTCTTCTACAAGAAGTTAAGGGAACGGGGGAAGGACAGAATTGAGAAATAGTTAGTGGCTGGACGGTATAATGAGTTACAATGTCTAGTGAGTTCGATAAGATGGGGTAATAAATCCTTTCCACAAGCTATTCCCCTATGCCCAGAGATTTCCTAATCTTTTTATTTTTTGGATTTACTTAGTAGCAGTAAAATTCCTTTATGTGAACCATGGAAACTAGGGATCTATGAAAACTAACTAAATGAAGAGATCTTTAGTTCTCATAATTCTTGTTTTATAAACGTAGCAATTAATTAGAAAAACAAAAATTAGTAAAGTTAAATAATTGTTTAAACCTACTAATTCTAGTACAGCCTCAGAAATCTGTATGGCAAGAATAGAAATTATAAACTATTTTCAGCTAGTAGAATAGGGATTTAATGTTTCAGAAAAACTGATGTGTAGTGATGAATAGTGATGAATTCAGAGCTATAAACAAATTATTGTTTTTGATGAAATAAGAAACTGGCTTTTGCTTATCTATAATTAATGTAGAACCTATATAATGAAAACAAAAAGAAGAATAAATCTACAATATTTATAGATCTATTTTTTCATCTATTGCAGATCCTTTTCGGGCAACCACAAGCAAGGTCAACTTTTGTAACACGGTTGTTGTAGTGTAGTACTTCAATGAAAATACTTTATGAACTTCAGAATATAAATTGATAAAGTTTGTAGGATGACAGAGCCATTAAAAAAGGTTAAAAGAATTAAAAATTAGTTAATTAGTTGCTGAATTGGTTAATATGCTTCTACATGCGGTTAAGGGGAAGGATTGAGAAATAGTTAGTGGCTGGACGGTATAATGAGTTACAATGTCTGGTGAGTTAGAGAAGATGGGGAATAAATCCTTTCCCCAAGCTATTCCCCTATGCCCAGAGATTTCCTATTCTTTTTTCTTTTCGGATTTACTTAGTAGGCGTAAAATTCATTTGTGTAATCATTGGAAACTAGAAATCTATGAAAATTACCTAAATGAAAAACTTTTTAGTTTTCATAATTCTTGTTTTATAAATTTGTATTTAATTAGAAAAACAAGTAATATAATAAAAAAAATTTAAGTCAATTCCTACTTTTGTCCCACTATATTGCAGAAAAGTCCTTTACAAATAGAGTTGAAATTTTCCTCTTAGATAAAAAGAACACAAAGCCCAACGATCCTCTAAAAATGTCATTATCTTCCCAGAATTTTTTTTTTCTTATAGAGAATGTGTTATACATTTATTAAGGATCCATTAATAGATTTTATATTTGCTTTTAAACTCCGTGCAAGGATTATCGTCGATGATGAAATAATCGTAATTGCAATAATTAATTATAAATTATATATATTTAATAACAATAATAGTACAATAATTTTTAATGATAAATGTATCCATGCAACCATTATTAAAATCATTATCTGTATGCAAAAACAAAATAAGTCTTTGACATTTTCACAGAATTGCCTAAAATTTAATACGTAAATGGTTTAACAATTACGAATTAATTATTTAGAAATTATTAAATAGTTAGAATTAATTATCTGGACATTATGATAGAAATACAAATATTCTTGCCAGCTTGGTAATATTTCAGCAATCTTCTGGTAAGATCAGCATATTAATAAGAAATAAAATAATTTTCCCATTTAATTAAATCTCACGAAAATTTTCAATTGCAAATTAATTAAAACTAAGTGAATATTTATATTTTTGCTAAAAACTTTCTTAATTTGTAAAATATTTTGAAAATATCTATGGTATTAATATCTACAAAATTTAATTTATTAAAACATTTTAGAAAAAAAATGGTAAATAAGATAAAGTGTGACTGTGAATGCTACGTTTGGATTCTCTCGTCTTGAGATAAGGAGCATTAATAGATGAGATACTGTGCTCAGAAAAGTTAATTGAAGCTGAAATGCAAAGGGGGTTTAAAAACGAAATAAAAAAAATGACAAATTTTAAAATGAAAATTGTTTTACAAAGAAAAATAAAGAGCATCAGTAAATTAAATTGTTATATTTAATTTTCAATTTATTCTTATTTATGTGATTATATAACTTTTTATTTATATTAATGCATAATAGTACAATGTTGTTTAAATTGGAATAATATTGCTAAGAGGATTAAATTGTTTGTATTACTTAGTAGTTGCTTTGGATGGCTTATTGCAGGGGTTTTGCATACCGTCCTGAGCAGTTTTCTAGAACCTGGATTAAATTCTGATAGAATTGATATGATTGGGAAGAATTGCTTTCTGAGTGGAGGGTTAGTTTATTATTGAAGAAGTGGAAGTTGTTGTTTGTTGGCCTTTAAATGTGCTTGTAAATGGAGAGTTTGGTAGAAGCGAATTCATTGAAGAAAAACAAGGGTTTGGAGATTTGTTAATGGGAATGATTTTAGGTTTGGAGAACGTGGAACATTCTCGCCAAGCGGGAGTGTGCTCATGTCCGCTACTAAGTTCGTAGAAACAATACAATACAAGTTTATACAACCAAAACATTTTGGATTTTTTTCCTACATATTGAAGATTTTGAGTTGTTGCCACATTCCAGGCATCAGGATTTGGATTGACAATGAGTCGATGAAAATTACTTGCAGAAAATACATTGTGCTACTTCCAGCCTGCCATTTAACTTTTCCAATTTGAGCAGTTAGTTTAGTGGGGTGACTTAAAAACCTCTTCTCATTTCTTTTTTTTATTTTTAAATAAATAAATTGAGGGAGTTTATTTTAAAATTAAGAGCAATAAGATGGTCTTCAATGTCCTTTTTGTTGGTGTCACTAGGAAATCTTTTTAGGACCTTTACTAGGTCGCTAACTTTGGCAGTAATGAGGTAGAATTAAAATCCTTGTTGTCTGAAAAAGGTAATTGTGACATGGTGGTATTTTAAGCAATTCAACGTAGAATGTTATTTTAATAAGATAATAATCTTATTAAAATAACATTCTATTTACCATTAAATTATTATTAATGGTAAATTCAATAATCTTGAGTTATTTCCTAAGATTGGGACTTCATATCACTATGAATAGTGGGATTCGTTAGGAATAGGGGAAGATGAGGGGGAATCAGTGAGCCTCTGAAAAATAGCGTTGTAATAGATATTTATAAAAACTGTATGTACTTAAATTAAGCTTTACTAATGAGAAAGGTAATACTATAGACTTAAAATTCTTTAAATTATGTTATTGTCGATAATTTGTAAAAGATTTCAGTTGTTTTTGAATAGTTATTGTTTAAGAAGGATTGGTACTTAAAACGATGAGGTCAATTGCACTGGTACCATTTGTCACTATAACAGCACATACACAGAAAATTTAACGTTAACCATCGAGTACCAAGGGCTTACACGACACCATTAAATTAGAGTTACATTTCATAATGACGATTAAAAACCTTTACTAACTAAACCTTTTAACGAACTAAAACCTTTAAACGTCACATTTTGGAACCAGCACACCAAACCCCCCCCCCCCTCCTTCATTCTCAAATCCTTCATTAACCATATTAACCTTATAAATGACCATTTAAATGACATAGTAATCTTCAATATCGTTACAGCTTGGAAAGACAAGCAAACGCAGTTAATAAAGATCTGCAACAATAATTTATTACAACAGGAAATAAATGGAATTTTCTTCTTAGGCGACATTAATATTCCTTTCTGTGAGTTGCTCCCCTACAATTCACGGCGTCCCTTTCACACGCACGGATTTATTATTGCCCTAAATATGCCACTTGGTAACTATAAATATGGATTAAATATATATATGTTGCCCCTTTCCATTATTAGTTTTAATGAGTCTAACTTGAGCGGTGCTACTGGTGCCCTGCCCTTAAATCTTGGAATGCGTCGCCCTGAGTAACACCTCAAGAAAGACGCTGCGGATTTATGGCCAACCTCATATATTATCCCGAATGAATGGGATGCTGATAGAAGAGACGAGTTTCTTGCTTTACGGTTTTCAGTGCTGTGTGGTGCTTATTTCTGTGCATGAGGCTGAAATTAATATTTATCAAAACAGTTATACAAATGGCAGTAATGTAATTTTTGCAAAAAATGTAAATAAATTTATCTATTAAAAGCCACCAGATATGCGTATATGAATATACTTTGAAATATAACGGCATATGAAGAATAAAATATGTTGTTTTTCAAATGCAAGGACAGCCATTTGACCTAGAAATCATTTGCTATTTAAGCGGTACGTGTACAGAGGATACAGGGTTAATCTGAATGGACCAATAGAAAGGGTATGCATACCAATAGTGAGGATATACATACAAATAATACATAGTAAGGTATACATACCAATAGTAAGGGTATACATACCAATAATACATAGTAAGGTATACATACCGATAGTAAGGGCATATATACCAATAATACATAGTAAAGTATACATACCAATACTAAGGGTATACATACTAATAATACATAGTAAGCTATACATACCAACAGTAAGATACAGTATTTATTACATTGTACACACATTTTACACAATTCGAATGAGTATCTCCAGGAGCGGGATCTCGAATGGAAAAAAATTTACATCTTTTCTTCAAGCTCATTGAAGAAGTTTAAATAAATAGTACCAATTTCTAGAACAGGCTGTCTCTTGTCCAAGCTATAAAGTGTTCAACTATCATGCAGGACTTGGGTTCGAATCTGACGGAGGTGCTCATTGCAATCATTCCTTTTAGAAATAAATAGGAGTAATAGTCCTTGTGGCAATATGTACAAAGCATCTCGCATCGATTGTGATGTTTACTGGTGGGAGGTTTCCTGTTTTTCTCCTATAAAACATGAAATTCCTATAATTTAACCCCCAAAACTCCTCCTGGAAGACGATGTCAACCCCACACAACCCATTTTAGTGGTCTGTTTTTCCTGGCATATATGATAGGTAAGGAACTGTATTGAACTGTAATAAAATTTCTAGCGCAGATTTGACAATTTTGAGTTCTTTTTCTTTCGTTTGGATTCGAAATTAATGCAAAATCAAACTAATCAAGTTTCAAAAACTAATCAATAAATACACGTGTTTTAACACATTTGATGAATTAATAATGAATTAGACTAATTTCATTAAGCTTTCTAGCTTTCATTTTTTATAGATATAATAGGGAAAATAGGACATAACAGTTCATTAAAATTAGAACCCGAGGACAATCCAGTATTTTGGATATCCTGATTAAGGGTGCTTAATTAGAGACTTCACAAACGGAATCGAATTTGAAGTTTCCATGCCAAGAACAAAAAAGATGAATCTATAGGAACGAATGATCATCTATTGGTTTCAAGAACATTCTGTTCTTGGAATGCTCGTTCAATACCACCCCTAAAATATTAGAAGCAGCCCTTGGTGAATCTTCTGTCTAGCTGCAATTTTAATAAGTGACACGTTAAGGTGCATAACTAAATGTTTCATATTCGTCAAAGAACCTTTATTATAGACGAGTACGAATGCTGTACTTAAGGCTTAGTGATAACACGAGAAGGCTGACTATACTTAGTGCACATGCACTTGTAGAAAAAGAAATTTGGAGTCAGTTAATGAGAATGTCTCGTATTGGTTTATCTACACTCATGTCCATAAATTAAGGATAATGAAGTTCAGGTAAAGAAAGAGACAGAAGCAAAACAAATTTGACTTATTTGTAAAGTCTATTTATTAAACAAAAGGTAAAGAGCAAAAAAGATGCTATATGTTTCACATAATTAATAAAAATTGCGATTTTTACTCTCTGGAGCAAATTTCAAAAAAGAACCTATTTACAAAAAACAGTATAACATGGTGAGTATGATGGCTAATATGGAATATGTCTCCCGGACGATGCAATACAGGCCTTACAACGCCTAGGCATGCTGAGTATCAAATTATCAATCAAACTATCAATAATATTGGGGAATATTACACCACTCATCAAGCAATGGCCTCCGAAGTTCCGGTTGACAGGTAGGAGGGGGTTGACGGGCTGCAATTCGTCGGCCAAGCATATCCCACACATGCTCTATTGGATTCAAGTCCGGTGAGTATGCTGGCCAATCCATACGGGTGATATCCTCCAATTGAAGGCATTCGTCTACAATGTTTGCACAGTGAGGACGGGCGTTGTCATCCATAAACAGAAATTCAGCACCCATGGCGCCCCGAAACAAACGTACATGTTGTTCCAGAATGACATCCCGATAGATGTGGCCTGTCATCGTTACACTCTGAACATGCAGGTCAGTTCCGGAACCAAGAATAATTCCTCCCCAAACGAGCCATCCTGCACCACCGTAACAGGTGTCGTTCAATAGTGTTCTCTTGGTGGTAACGGGTACCTGGCGCTCTCCATATGAAAGTCCGGCGAGAATCAGACTGCAAACTAAACCTGCACTCGTCGGAAAACATCACACCAGACCACTGTTGCGGTGTCCACAATGCTCTCTACTCCAGGTTAATCGCAGGCGACAGTGAGGTGCGGTAAGGGGAACACATCTGACAGGCCTACGAGCCTATAGACCAATGTGCCCTAAGCATCTGTACACGGTCTGCCTTGAAGTCGTACCGGTAGCTGAAGAGAGCTGACGAGACAGGTCTGATGCTGTGCTCCGTCTGTTTCTTTTTGCAGTAACTGCTAAATACCGATCCTCATTCGGCGTTGTAACTCGGGGGCAACCTGTGCTGTAACATCTACTCACATTACCATCATCTTGGAATCGTTGCCAAAGCCTGGAGATGACACTCTGGGCGATTCCAAGTTCCTCGGATACTTCCAGCTGGGTACGTCCACATTCCAGTCGTCCGATAATTCTACCACGTAAAAAATCATACAAGTGCTTCCTTTGTGCCATAACTATGCGGTTATTGCACTGAAAGGCTTTTAAAGCGCTTGTGAACAATTTTACTCTCGTTATTCTGACGTACTATCCGCGGCATCTGGTGGTTTCCTGTAATTTGCATATTCTTCTTCAAGATGTGTGTGATAATTCTACAGGTGAAATTTTTATTTTAGAGTTCAATTTCTGTGTTATTCTGAATTAACCTTAATTTATGGACATGAGTGTATATATTCATATATTTCATATACATATGTTTTATATATTTATCTATTCATTTAATGGATGCTTTCTTTCCCTCAAAAATAATAGTGTATGCTAGATTTTTACCACCCAATTAATATATTACCTATCATTATATTAACAAATTCACCTTAAAATTAATAATCTATATAGAACCAGATAGTTAGAACGCAGTACTAAAAAATGTAATCAAAGAATTTTTCATCGAAATTTCCTTTACTTTTTTAAGGAAACTTAAAATAATAATCCTCCAATATCCTCCAATTGAAGGCATTCGTCTACAATGTTTGCACGGTGAGGACGGGCGTTGTCATCCATAAACCGAAATTCAGCACCCATGGCGCCCGGAAACAAACGTACATGTTGTTCCAGAATGACATCCCGATAGATGTGGCCTGTCATCGTTACACTCTGAACATGCAGGTCAGTTCTGGAACCAAGAATAATACCTCCCCAAACGAGCCATCCTGCACCTCCCAAACGAGCCATCCTTTTATTTTAGAGTTCAATTTCTGTGTGATGCTGAATTATCCTTAATTTATGGACATGAGTGTAGTTAGAATTTTCATCATTTTCTTGTATAAAGAAAATTAGAACAAAATCCTTTGAAAGCAGAACAGAATCCTTTGAAATTGTGCTTAGAAGGCAATATTCCTTCCTTTCTACTCTTCAAGAAATATTCAGGGAGATGGGGGGGGGAGTAATCAGAGAGAGTTCATGATATATTATAAATTGTTCTTGAAAAGACACGAGGTCCTTGACGTAAAAATGACAAATTGTCTAGTCTATGTCAGATTACATATTGTCACACAGCACAGTTCTGGAATACATATAAATATATCCAATATTTCAGTGTAAATATTAATTTTAAAATTTATCTAAATTCAGTTTTACTATTTCAATTACGATAAAACATAAATTCGTAATAATTATTATTTCAAAACATAATTTTATAACGCCTTCGTAATTTACAGAAATTCAATTACATACTTATTTCAAATATGCGATTTTAAAATTAATTTATTCAGCAATTTTAAAATTAACTTTAATTTTTAAATCATCACTTTTATTGATATAGAAGCTATAATTATAGAATTCGAAAAATAACGTAATTTTAATTAAACGTTAATAAATTTAGAGATCAAAGTGAACTCAGAAAATTAAATGTGGACCAACCTATTTAAACAAATAATGTTTACTTAATCTACATTACATGCAGAAAATGTATATTAAATTTTAAAATGTTGTCAGTTTCTGACATAATTAATAATTCAGAATCTAAAATTAATTCGTGATGATCAACAACAGTAAAAATTTATTAGATATTTAGAATTTATAATAAAGACGATTAAAAAATTTGGAAATAAAAATGGAGAAAATGATTAAAAAAATAAAAAAAAAATAGTTGTAAAATGATAAAGAAAAGATGTAAGAAAACACGTAAATTGCTAGAAAATCATATCTTCTTTTTATTATAATTAATTGTGATCTAAAAATTAAATTAAAAATAGCAATAAAATATTCATAAAAGCTTTTTTCCGTTGACCTTTTTAGCCTTCACTCATGAAAATATTAAAGCAAAATGTACTCTTCCCAATATTTATAGTTGAAAGAGACTATAATTTTTTTTTAGGGATTTCTTATTTAATTACTTTTTTAGTATATTTGTTCGAATTTTTCTCAGTCTTTCAATTATTTTTATAACTACTTTTTATATTATATGTCTGAATGCTGAACGCTTTTAAATATGTCTTCTAAATAGAAAATTTATTTCATTCTTTTCTATTTTTAATTCAATTTTCATTTATTTGTTATTCCAAGTTATTTTATCGTGTCATAACTGACGTATAGATGGCGTTGCTATCCCTAGATTTGAAATACCTTTTTCATCAGAACATTCCATATTTTAAAAAAAGGTCAGTTTTCCATGTAGAAAAATAAAATAAAATAAAAACTCACAAAGCATTTCATTTATTTAAGTGGGTTTTTGGTAAACAAATATTTTCACATAATCATTTTTTAAACTTCATTTCTTTTTGTGACGTTTAAAAATTTTTCATTATTTATAAAATTTTGAAAGGTCTCTCGAGTACTTGAATAAAATGTACCGTTATGGTGTGTTTTTTGAAAAAATATTGTACGTTTGAAAGTTAGCTTTGCGTATTAATTATATTATGAAGGAAAAAAAAAAGGATATTTTGGTACACAAATATTTTTATCATCATTTCATTTTATATTCGAGGCATTTTTGAAGTGCTTGCCATTTTTATTTTTAGTCAAATATGCTCAAGAGAATTTTGAATAAAACAACTTACACTTTTATATACTACATAGCTTTTTAGTGGTATTAAATTTTTCCTATGCATTTTTCCTATGATTTTTATTATTTTAAAATGATCGTAATTTAAATATTATTTCGAAGTATAATAAATAAAATTTACAAACAGTTTTCATGTAAATTTGTTTTTATATAATTAATTTTAAATGCACTAAATACATTTTCATCTCATGATATTTAATTTAATTTTTAGATTCTAATGATTAGGAATACTTTAATTTCTTTTTGAATCAGTTATGATATAGAAATAAGCGTTATTTAATTAACTAGAGGAAGACAAAAATAACTGTTAGGCGAGAAAAATAATTGAGTTAGTACTTTTATTTTTACATAAGCAAATATATAAAGTGTATCAAAATTATATTATTTTTTATGCAATTTTCACTATATAAATTCAATAAAAATTTTATAAACTCTATGTAATACTCATTATAATTTATTCTATTATAATTCGTGTTCTGTATGAATTCGTTAATAGTGTATATTGTAATTCCTTTTTTTGGAAAGTACATAAATTCTTCGAGATGTACATAAATTCTATGAAAATTAAATAAATGATATGGAAATCTCATTACATAAAAAAATTAAATTCGTGTATTTTTCATTATATAAATACTTCTAAAATTATATAAATTCTATGGAATTCTGATTTCATAAATTTTATAAAATTTTTACAAATTCTTGTATTTTTCATTATGTAAATTCTTTTAATACATTGTTTTTTACTACCTTATCCATTTAAATATAAATATATTTTGTAAAAGTGTGATACATCTCACGGGCCGGAAAAATATATGGGTTGGCCACCCCTGATTTAAACGAAAGGTTCATAAATGAGATTAATGATTTATAATAGATGTTGCAGGCTGGATACTTAGATAGGTCACAAAAAGGGCGACAGCATATGGGACACCTAGCCCTAATTCTGATGATTAATTCTGATTCTGATTTCATGCTTAACTCCCCCCCCCCCCCGCCTTCCACACACACAAACAGGGGGTGCAATAATATGTAAAAGATTTGACCACCGGCCTTACTTAAATCTCCATAATTCAAAGAGCACGGAGACAAATTGCAAAATCGAGATCGTGTTCGGATGTTAACCATTAGATTGAGAAAAGTCTTAGCAGGCAAAGCTTGATCTTAAAGGGATTCTTGGACATGCCTTATTTCAATGTAAATGGCGGCGAGCGAGACATGAGATCCTTTGAGAGCGGAATTCCGGATGAATAATTACGGCCATTTTCCAAATAAATATGTCAGAAAGCTCGAATGTTTGGTCTAAATTTCTGATTAGGAACAAAGCCCGCTGTCAGACATGGAGATCTGCATATGAATGCCATATGTTTTCGCGGAACAGATTTCGCAAATGACTTCGAATACAAAGCATTATGTCGTTTCGAAAGGAAATTTGGGAAAAGCTAACTCATTTGGAACTTAAAAATACATCGCAATGCAGACTTTTAAGTTCACTTATTATTTAAGAAATAAATAGACAACAATTGTTTTTTTTTTTTTTTGACGTTTGGGCGTTTATAAATAACATTTTATTTAAAATCCTTTATCAAAATAACCATTTTATTTAGGTTAATTGTAAAATATGAGAAACTATTGACATCAAATGAAATATTTTTTTTTTTTACTTTTACTCTTATTTTATCATTGATCATATGACTTCTTTGTCCATTAATGGGTATTAATGGGTAATTATTTTTAGATGCATAATTACGTAAACTTAAATGAATTATTTCATTTAATTACCAAGTCTGACTGCATAGTACTGGGTGATTATAATTAATGTCCTACTTTCAAAGTACTGTAAAAGCAGAACCGCTTTTTACAATGAGTTCAAATTCGAACTGAAGATACTCATAACTGTAAACTCATAAATAAAACGGCCAATATCTGTTATATATTCTCAAGAATATTATTTTAAAATTAAAGTTTATTTTTTTCACATAATTTCGACAGTTCATTTTTGAATATATGGATGCAGGCATAATGTATTTTTTAATACATTGATTTTCACTACTTTGGCCATTATAACGATAAATATATTTTGTAAAAGTGTGATAAATCTCACGATTCGGAAAAATATTCGGGTTGGAAACTCCTTATTTAAACGAAAGGTTCATAAATGAGATTAATGATTTATAATAATGTTGCAGGCTGAATAAATTGGCCACAAAAATGATGACAGCATATGGAACACCTAATTCTAATTCTAATGATTAATTTCTGATTTTGAATACATTGCAATGCAGACTTTTATTTAAGTTCACTTATTAGTTCAGAAATAGATGCACAACAACTGTTCGTTTTTTGACGTTTGGTCATTTGTAAAGCATTTATAAACAACATTTCATTTCAAATATTTATCAAAATAAGCTTATTGCAACTATTTTATTTAGGCTGATTTCAAAATAAGAGAAACTATTGACATCAAATTAAATATTTTTTTTAAAACTTTTACTATTATTTTATCATTGATTATATGGCTTCTTTGTCCAGTATTACTGGATAACTATTTTTAAATGCATAATTTGACAAACTTAAAGGAATTATTTTATTTAATTACCAAGTCTGATTGGGTACAGGGTTAAAAGAATCACTCGTCACGAGTTCAATTTGAACTGAAGTTACTTGACAAAGGGGAAAATTGTACAACGTCAAAAAAAGTTCCAAAATATATTAATAGATGGCGCTGTAAGTGGCATAATGAAAGTGAATTCGTCTACTAGTGACATTTTGGATCGACATGAGTAATGAGTACAAAATATATAGCATATACTTAATAATGCAATCATAGGCGCTTGGCAATCATTGGAGCGTTGGGCTTACTTGCAAAGGAATATTGGTTCGAATACTTGTCAAACCGAAATTGAATCGGAAGATTTTGGTGTCTGCTTGGCTGATAAGTTTCATAAATCAATAGGCACGAAAGTTATTACACTATCTTGATGAAAAAGGTGAAAATTCCCATATTCAACTCCTGGGATATTCGTTCAATGTTGTTCTGACAAAATGTGGGTGGAGTGCACCAGCTGAATTTGCTATATGTTTTTCATTTAACTTCGCTATATATTTTATATTAGTCACGGCGGTGACATGGATGCTTGTAGTGGTTCGGAATCCACTTTCTTTAATCCGTAGGTCTCGGATTAATAGGGTTGTTGGGAGTAGGATTTACAACCCTACCCCGTAAAATGAAAAACATCACTCGTCTCGTAATGTGCCAGTAGGCAGATGGCCTTGGCCCACAATGGGACTTTTGCACCAATGATGATGATAATATATTTTATAATCCTACAGTCAAAGTGTCTGGCTTATGAAACAAGCACTTCTTCATAATTTGGCATTTGTAATGAAACACACTAAATTCATAATAGAATATAAAATTTAGTTGAACCTATAACTTTTATAGTCAGAAATAATTCCTTTGATTTAATAGATTCTTACTTTTTAAAGAAAAATTTTTTAAAAAAATGTTTTTTAACATTATACAGTAAAATTCCTTTTTTTCAACGCCTTTAAATCAGAATCCTAAAAATTCTTTGTTTAAATTGTGTGCATAGATATATAAAGGATAATTTGATCATAATTTTAAACTGTAAAATATGAAACGCAAGTTCTTTATTAACTAAAGAGCACCAGACGCGGACTAAAGAGCACCAGAGCACCTATTGCGGAGGAAATACTGAGGAAAATCTCCGCTGAGCAAATATTATTCATTTCGAAAATATTACACAATTCAGTAAATTTAAATTTAATTAAATGTTCAGTCTTTTAAATATTCTATTCGGTGCTGAAAGAGATCAAAGGGAGATGACACAAAAGTATATTATATATATCGGGAATGCAGTGGCGCTGGAATGTTTAATTATGTCTGGGGCAGGAATTGTCAAAGCAGAGATAAAAAAAGATGCTACAGACATCTTATAAAAATTATATATATACTACTGTTCCCAAAAAGTAAGACCAATCATTATTATTTTTCAAAAACTCTTTATTTATTCTTCCTAATTTACTCCATCGCCCTCAAAGTAATCCCCTACGGACGTAAGAATTGACCAGCGGCCTTACTTAAGTCCCCATAATTCAAAGAGCACGGAGACAAATTGCAAAGCGAGATCGTCTTCGGATGTTAACCATTAGATTGAGAAAAGTCTTAGTGGGCAAAACTTGATCTTAAGGGATTCTTGGACATGTCTTATTTCAATGTAAATGGCAGCGAGCGAGACATGAGATCCTTTGAGAGCGGAATTCCGGATGAATAATTACGGCCATTTTCCAAACAAATATGTCGGAGGGCCCGAATGTTTGGTCTAAATTTCTAATTAAGAACAAAGCCCGCTGTCAGACATGGAGATCTGCATATGAATGCCATATGTTTTCGCGGAACAGATTTCGCAAATGACTTCTAATACAAAGCATTATGTCGTTTCGAAAGGACATTTTGGGAAAGATAACTCATTTGGAACTGAAAAATACATCGCAATGCAGATTTTTATTTAAGTTCCCTTATTATTTAAGAAATAAATGTACAACAATTGTTTTTTTTTTTTTGGCGTTTGGTCCTTTGTAAAGCATTTATAAACAATATCTTATTTCAAATATTTTATCAAAATAAGCATGTTGCTGAATTTGCTATATATTTCACATTCTTACAGTCAAATTGTCTGACTTATGAATAGTCATAATTTTGCATTTGTAAAGAAACACACTGAATTCATAACAAAATATTCGAGTATTTAATTAAGCCTCAAACTTTTATAGTCAGACATAATTTAGTTCATTTAATGGATTCCTACATTTTAAAGAAAAATCTTAAAAAAATGACTTTTACACTATAATGTTTTTTAATATTATACCATAAAATTCGTTTTTTTTCCACGCAATTAAATCAGAATCCTAAAAATTCTTTGTTGAAATTGGCCGCATAGAAACCTGAATGATAATTTTATCATAATTTTAAGTTGTAAAATACGAAACGCAAGTTCTTTATTAACTAGAGAGTACCAGACATATATTATGATGAGTCCATATTATTCATTTCAAAAATATTACATATTTCAGTAAATTTAATTTAATTAAATGTTCAGTCTTTTAAATATTCTATTCGGTGCTGAAAGAGATCAAAGGGAGATGACACAGAAGTATGATATACTATATTGGGAATGCAGTGAAGCTGGAATGTTTAATTATGTCTGGTGCAAGGATTGTCAAATGAGAGTGCTGCTACAGACATCCTATAAAAATAATGTATACATATATATAGTACTGTGGCCTATAAGTAAGACCAATCATTCTCTTCTCAATCATTTTCAAAACCTCTGTATTTATTCTTCCAAATATATTTCATCACCTTCAAAGTAATCCTCTCCGGACACAATGCACTTATGCCAACTTTTTTCCCAATCCTCAATGCTTGTTAAAAAGTCATTGGCAGGGATGGCCTTCAAAGAGAGAGTTGAATCTCTTCAATCGACTCAAAACGGTGTCCCCGGAGTGGTCTTTTGGTTTACGGAATACTCAGAAGTCGGTGGTTGTGGAACGATATGGGTTTAATGTTTGGTGAAAATGTCATAAAGAATCAATGTAGTGTGAGCTGGCGCATTCAGTGTTTTCGGTACCAATCGAGATTTGACGTGTTTGAGGCCCAAAACATCTTTTAAAACGGAATTGACCAATCCTTTTGAAATTCCTACATCCTCAGCAAGGTCTCTAATTGTAATTCGATGGTTTGTTCTTTTGACCGAAAATTCTTTGTGCATGACATTCTATCAAAAATATAATTTTATTAATTAATTATTCCAGATTTGAATTTCAGTTGTAATGAACAATTGAAATTCAAATCTGGAATATTTTTTGTTGCCGTAATAGAACTTCATAAAAACAAAAATAAAAAAAAAACCGTTTTGTTGCCATCGCCTGCCTTCAAATAAAGTTTATACTGCCCCCCTAAAAGCCGAGACGTGCCTATTTGCGAATCCTCCTTTTCGAAATGTATTCTGCGAGGCTTGTTGAAACAAACGCGATGCCATGAATTCACAGACGGAGAGGAAAATAAAAATGGCGAAACACAAACCTTCATGTCGAATGCAAAGTTTGATGCCTCCTAGCGTTTATCTAGTACGGCTTTTTATTTTTTTTACCTTTTTTATTTTCATATATATATCTCGCTTAGGTTGGGTTTGACAAGTTCCGTCTGCAACTGGAAGCCTGAAAAAATACCCCTTCTTTTTAAAGATATTTGTTTGGGACTTCTTCCTCTGAATTTTATAGGTATGAGATTTTATTTTTGCTGGGGTTTTAAGAGTTGGGAAAAGTGTATGTTACACTTTTGACGGAATGGTGTTTCGTTTTGGAAGGATTGTGATGGAAAAAAGTGGCGCGAAATAGATATTTCTACCGAAAGTCATATCTATTTTTGGAGCGCTTGACTTTTTTTTCAATTCCTACTATTAGTTCACACTCTCCCTATATATATATATATCTTTTTCAAATTTTTAATCGTTCATAAAACACTTTTTATTCATCCACTCAAGTTCAAATACATTTTTTGAACTTGTTGTGGAGGACACTTGATGTTAATACAATTTTTTCAAATATTAATTCAGTAATTAAATGCAATTAATAAATTTTAGTTTTTTTTTAGAATTAAGTTGCATGTATCTACCAATAGATGGCGCCAGATGTAAGAGGAATATTTCAACGTTATTTGTAAAGGACTGTTCTGCAATATAGTGGGAAAAAAAGTAGGAAGTGACTTAAAAATTTTTTTTTTTATATTACTTTTTCTGATTATTTCTGTAGGAAAAAAAAACGTAATTGTACATTTTATTCACATTTGCTTCTTTGTTGGCGAAAATAAGCAGAAGATAGTTAGCCATTTTATTGCCAAAAAAGATAAATGTATATGACAACACATGAAGCTCACTTGAAATCCAATCATTTGATTATTATTGTTAAGTATTCTGACAGGTATTGGTATATATTTTAGGTATTGTTAAGTATTTTGATAGAATTGTTATTGTTCGAATACAGCTGACAACACAGAGACAGTTAATCTTTATGCCATAAGCAAGGGATGAGAACTATCTATCTATTAGAACTATCCAGGGGGTACGCGTAGCTTGAAGATCTGCTACGGACGTGAGTATCTCTACTCCTCACAAAGTTCTACGATCTTATTAGAGTGGGATCTACAGTTTAAAGTGCATTCTGGACCTCTACAAATATCCATGGTACCTGCCGGACTTGAACACGAAGCCTGTGTTACCGAGCGCCAGGGTTCTAGCCGCTCGGCCATCAGGTCCCTTATTTTGACAGAATTATATCGAGATAATAAGTGACCTTAAACAATAAAAATCTATTTTTGTTTTAAGTTGCTTAAAATTATATTTTGATAATTTTACAAAATAACAACTGCAACAAAAAACAATGTGTATTTCAATATTCAGTATGAATATTCGCTTAATTTCAATTTATAAGTAGTGTATTGTGTTGCTCCAATGAAGACAAGAATTTACTACGTAGTTCAAATAATGAGCTATTTATTTTTTAAATAGAAATTGCACAAAATTAGCCGACAGAGGGCGCTGGAGACACACTTTAGTAGATACCCCGTGACAAATATTCAAAGTATATGAGATGGATTTATTTTGGAAATAAATGTCTAAACGTATATTTTTATCGAAGGAAGAATCAGTTATCCGTGGACTTAAACTTTCCAAAAGCCGATTGACATTGCTTCTTTGATGCAGACTTAACTAGCGATTTAAAATTGAAGTCATTGTTAGTTTATAAAGGTAAAAATCCTAGAACTGCTTCCAGTCATTTTGAAATCAAGTAAAAATGCCTGGCTTACTGTGTTAGTGTTTAAAGGTTCACTGTTCATTTTGGACCGGCAGTTAAGCAATATTGTAAAAATAATTATTTACAATCTTAGACAACGCTCCAGGATACCCAAAATCTCTGCAGAATTTATACCCAAAATCATTGTTATGCTTCTTTTTCAATTCCTACTATTAGTTCACACTCTCCCTATATGTCTTGTTCAAATTTTCAATAGCTTTTATTCATCCATTCAAGTACAAATACATTTTTTTGAACTTGTAGTGGATGACACTGGATGTTAATATAGTTTTATCAAATACTAATTCATTCATTAAATTTAGTTAATTAATTTTAGTTTTATATGGGAAAAAAAAATTTCTCTTCTATAAGATATTTAGCAGGATATAAATTTAGGAATATGTACCGTCAGTGGCGAAGCGTGTAGATCGCTGGAAAAAAATTTCTTTTTCAGATTCTTTTTTCATTGTGGGTTCTAGTCTGAGTCAAGGAAGGAACAAAATGGAAAATGAAACAAGTGAATAAATGAGTGAGAGAGAGATGGAAAGTGTGTATGTGAGAAAGAGAGAGAATTTTTTTCTAACTTAAAAAAATGAATGAAAATTATCTATAAAGGACTTTCTGCAATAGAGTGGAAAAAAAAGTAGGAATTGACTAAAAATTTTTCTTTATATTACTTGTTTCTAATATTGCCTGCCTAATACAGCCCATGGCCCCAACAGTGATAGCTACGTTTAAAATATATTATAAGAGGACAATAACAACTAAGGACATAAAGACAACTGACAGAGAAGATGGGCCAATATGAACAGATTTTTGGAAGAACTATAATATATGTAGGGCAATAAACAACATTGGAGATTCGTGGGGTGAAAAAAAAAGTCAACAACGAAAAGTTTCTGGAAACAATTATGGCACAAATGAGTTATTTTATAAATTATGAAGTAACACCAGAAACTATAACAGAGGGAATAGTTAGCTTAAGGAAACCAAACCTGGTCGTCAAAAATGAAGATGTTAGTAAATTCTCCCTCTGTCAAATACATAGGTAATAGAACAACAACGAAATACACGACAGTCAGGAAGAAGAAGGTAAAAGGACTTTGACAACTTAAAATATGAACGAAGACCTCAAGCATCTTGACGAACTTCTGCCTATAACGGAAGAAAGCGATCCCAATGGAGAACGTATATCTCAAGTGCGTAGGGCGATTGAGAAAATCATAACGTGTTATAGAAATTTATTTTCAAGAAAAAAAAAAAAAAAAACGGTGGTATTCAACCAACTTTAGACAATTTTATTAAAAAACACAACACTCTAAAGCGTTTAAAAAAGATTCGTTAACTTCATTATCTATACATATTGATCAATAAATACTTTTAAACTGAATTTTTAGTGAATTTTTGTATATCCTTTAAACATTAAACTTTAACGCACACTTTCAAAAAACAACTATGGGCTAAAGTTGAAGTCTGCTTGCATTAATATTTTAAACTAAAATTAAAAAATTAGGCTCTATTCCTTAACCGGCTTAACATATTAAACAATTTTACAGATGTTTTCTCAAAAAGGCAAAGGTACAAATGAAATAGAATATGGGGATATATATGGCAGATCCATCACATGGAAAACAGCTGACACATTATGTAGTGGACAATTTCTGACTTCTACCATCGCTTTATTCCTGTCTCCCTCGTGAAGCCAGACGAGAATCATTGGTTTGTGCACACAAGGACTAAACAGACCGGAACCTACAGTTTAAAGTGGATTCCGAGCCACCCATAAACATCCTTGCCACCGTCAGGATTCGAACCTGAAGCCAGTGATACCAAAGGCCAGAGCGATAGCCACTTAGCCACCAAGGCCGTCGAGAATCATTCAGTCAGAATCGCAACGTTGAGAAATTTTCAGTCAGAACAGCAAACCAATTATAAAACGTTTTTTCAGAGCCCTCCGTGTGAGTCTTAGGCCTCGACCACACTCCGACCAGAGTCCGTTTTTTCCGCACATCACAGAGATTCTTTCTTACACCATTTACGACCTGATGTCATTAGCAGCCAGAAATAAGGTGACTTATTTCTCGGGGTTGACTCGACTGGACTCGTACTCTTCCGTCTGGACGCCACTTAAATAGAACTGATTCGTTTACGACCTTCAGTACATACAAGGGTATCAAGTTCACAGCTCTTTTAAATTTTCCTGAAGTTTTGATTACATTAAGTGAGATATTGTTTCAAATTTTAACTGTTTTCCACAAATTTTGTGATACAACAGAATTCTGAACAATTTAATTTCTAAAGTTTTTTCTTGTAATGCAGACATGACACCAGACAAGTAAGAAATTATTTTATACAAACGGGCTCATTCATTTTTATGGAACATTCAATGGATGAAAGCTCCTTCATTACTTCAATTTATGCAAATAAATAACTTTTATCACAGCGTCGTTAATTTATATTGAAATTTTTATTTAATAAAAATCATAAAGTCAAGAGAATGATTTAATAATAATAAAGCCAGGAGAATGATTTGAAATATTCGCCCTAAATTTGGCTTATTGAAATGCTAAATTTATTTTTAACTAGCTAATCCCGTTTTTGAACATTTTATTTTAATTTTCTTATGCAAAATATATTGCCTGATGATATTTATACAATACCATAAATATTAAAGTGAAATTTATGAAAGACTTTGAGAAATAAATACGAACTGTTTATTTTAGTATAAGACAGACAGATAAATAATTTAATCTTAGATAAAAAGAATAGAAAGAGAACAACTGCTTTATCAATACTTTGCAATTATTACTTTATAGTCTCTAAAAAAAGTCTAAAACGAATTGAGTGCTATAATTGAAAACACTGAGAATAAAGCAATCTCACCACTGCATCTATACATCTTCTAGATTGGTTCGTCGAATTCTACCCAAGTTGCACTTTTAAAAGTAGAATTTTTCATTTCATTTGCTTACGAATCGATTTCGTTTCCAAATCCAAAATGTCTTTTTAAAGCATTCATTCGGTTTTATTGCAGTTCGTAAATTGCATTCCAAAGGTTTTAGCGTCTTGGAATAGTTTTTAGAGTTTTATCCAATGCTCATTTAGTGGGAAGAACTATTTTAGATTGCGGTACGAAAAAATCCTTTTTTTTTTTTATTTCCATGAATCTTACACGGAAATTCTTTTTTGTTGGGCTTTATATTATTATTATTATTTTTTTGCTTCAAGCAATAATTGCAAACGATATCGACGATCGAGTGGAGTTGAGAATGTTCAAATTTAATTCTACTTTTATCGCTCTTTCAGATCGTTTGCAGTTCTAAATAAATAAAAATAAAAAATTGGAAGAGAAAAAAAATTTGTAACTTTGATTTGGCGTTTGAACGATTTTCAGTGGCGCATGAAAAAATAATAACAAATAAATATTAGAAATATATATCTCCTCTTTGTATTTAGTTAGCTCAGACAATATTTTGCGTATAGAGTTTTGCATTTTTTTTTATTTCAATAATATAAATCTAAGGTGGATGCGATATTCCATTAAAAATAAACAAGATCATACTTTCATTGGAAGAAGTTTCGTCATGAAAATTTCAATTCAATTCGCTTGTTTGTCTTTCCTTTGAAATCCTCTGCAGTAACAAAGAGAAATAATGAAAAAAAAAAAGACAGGCACAGAAAAATCAGGTTTTGTTTGCTTTATTTTATCGTTTTCTGATGAATTGAAGAAATAAAAATTTTCTCTTCATGTAAAAGCGATTTAATAATATTTAATAGAAGAAAGAGAATATTTAAAAACTTCATTCGGGAGTTTATCCCGTTTTCTTTCCACTTACTTATTTCTGTAACAAGTTAACACAGTGGTTTTCCCTCAGTAAAAAGTGTTTAAAAGAATGATTGTCAATAATAAATATTTGTCACACAATGTGGAGCAGAATTAGTCGTTTTACCTTTTCAGAGTTTGTCTATGAATACAAATAATGCGCTTGTAGTTGGTTTATTTGCATTGGATTCCCTATAGTAATTTATGCATTTCTCTTTTATGAAATGTAGAAAAATGTGGAAAAATAAGATTGTAATTTTTTAAAAGCTTTTTCTGACACTCTGATATTTTTAAAATACATACTACTGTGCCCAAAAAATAAGACCAATTTCTATTTTTTTCAAAAACTCTTTATTTATTCTTTCAAATTTATTTCATCGCTTTCAAAGTAATCCCTTCCGGACACAATGCACTTATGCCAACTTTTTTTCCAATCCTCAATGCATGCTAAAAAGTCATCGGCCGGGATGACCTTCAAAGCGCACGGCGATTCACGTTGAATCTCTTCAATCGACTCAAAACTGTGTCCCCGGAGTGGTATTTTGAGTTTAGGGAATAGCTAGAAGTCGCACGGTGTGAATACAGTACAGTGAATATTTTAAAAATGTATAGAGAATTATAGCATAATGCATAACAGTAAGGTATAAAAATATATAAACTCATTCTCAACATAAACGTGCTTTTGGATATAGAGTTCCATCTTACTCACGGTTATTTGATATGTAAGAAGACGCTTATTATAAAACAACAGTGATTCTACAATTTCTACGAAAAGTCTCGTAACCCTGTAAGCTATGGGGTGACTCAAACTTTTTTCCTGGGGTTGTTATTTCATTTTCACTTTTTGTTTCTAGTACTAGTAGTGCTTCAAGTGTTCTAATCATCGTTTAATTGTTAAAATGCTGTGATCGTTTTTATCTGTAGTTTTGTCTAATTCTTTCGTGTTCTAATGTACTCCTTTTATTGTTATTCTTTTGGTTGCTTTGAAAGTGCAGGCAACGTTTATTGTATTTTAAGGAGAATTTTGGATTTTAGAGTGGTTTTTTTAAAGGGGGTTTAATTTCACTTCTGCAAATATGCTTTGGATTGTTTAAATTTGTATTTGGATTGTATTTGGTTAAATTGTGACAAAGCGAGCACACATCACAAAGCAGCAAGACAAATCAAGTTAAGCGTAAATAATTTTTTTCATACTCACTAAAAAGAAATTAACACATAGTTTGTATTTGTGATTGTTTATATAGCGTATAAATATTTATGGTTTTTAATTTTTTTAGCTAATGTTATTAAACCTTTAATCTTTATTAAAAGAATGAAAGAATGAAATAGCGAAAACAAATAATGTGCCTTTAGTTGGTTTATTTGCATTGGTTTCCCCATAGTAATTTATGCATTTCTCTGTCAAAAATGTAGAAAATTTTGGAAAAATAATACTGCAATTTTTAAAAGCTGATATTTTTAAAGCGCATATTCTTTAGATAATTGTAGCAATAATGTATGAAAATAAAGGATAAAAACATATAAACATAAACAATTTTTTTTGATACTCAGCATAAAAAAATTAACACATTATTTATATTTGCGATACAATATATAAATATTTAGTGTTTGTATTTTTAGATCATGCTATTAAACACGCTTAGATCTTCATTAAAAGAATGAAAATTATTATTATCACAATGAAAAAATACGGTCATTTATTTTGGTTCTTACGAGGTGATTAGCATTGAGGGAAAAAAAATTTGAAAAAAAACCTTAAAAAAGTTAATTTTATAATATAAATAAATTTTCAGGCTTTCTTCCCAAACTACTTAATACAAAAAAAAATATAGGGAGAGAGGGAACTAATAGTAGGAATTGAAAAAGACAGAAAGAGAACCACTGCTTTATCAATACTTTGCAATTATTACTTTATAGTCTTTAAAAAACAATAAAAAGAATTGAGTGGTATAAATGAAAACACTGAATAAAGTAATCTCACCATTGCATCTATACATCTTTAGATTGGTTCGTCGAATTCTACCCAAATTGCAATTTTAAAAGTATAATTTTTCATTTCATTTGCTTACGAATCGATTTCGTTTCCAAATCCA
>BPLQ01001892.1:71398-155480 GCA_021605075.1 Caerostris darwini
AAAAAAAATTTAAAAGGAGCTTTTTAATTTTCTCCTCAATTAAAAGTTAATTGAATTCTGTATTCAATGACCGCTCTCTTTAATAAGAAACGTTACAGAAAAACATTTATTGAGAAGAAATAATATTATAAATTTTTTTGTATTAAGTAGTTTGGTAAGAAAGCCTGGAAATTTATTTCTATTATAAAATTAACTTTTTAAGATTTTTGTTCCCTTAATGCTAATCATCTCATAAGAACCCAATATATGACCATGTTTTTTTTCACTGTGTAATAATTTTCCTTGTTTTAATAAGGATTTAAGGATGTTTAATAACATGATCTAAAAAAAAATAAATAGTTATATATTGTATCACAAATATAAAATATGTGTTCATTTTTTTTGCTCAGTATGAAAAAAAAAATTGTTTATATTTATAATGAGTTTTTATCCTTTACTGTTATGCATTATGCTTATGAGTAAAGAGAATGGTTTGAAATATTCAGCCACAATTTGGCTTTTTGAAATGCTTTTCACCAACCCCGTTTTTGAACATTTTATTTTAATTTTCTTATGCAAAAATAAATTACTCGATGATATTTATACAGTAAAATAAATATTAAAATGAAATTTATGAAAGACATTAAAAAATAAAAACGAATTGTTTACTGTAGAATAGGATAGACAGACAGACAAATAATTTTATCTTAGATAAGAAGACAGAAAGAAAACAACTGCTTTATCAATACTTTGCAATTATTACTTTATAGTCTCTGAAAAAAACCCAACTAAAAACAAATTCAGTGGTATAATTGAAAACACTGAGAATAAAGCAATCTCACCACTGCATCTATACATCTTCTAGATTGGTTCGTCGAATTCTACCCAAGTTGCACTTTTAAAAGTAGAATTTTTCATTTCATTTGCTTACAAATCGATTTCGTTTCCAAATCCAAAATGTCTTTTTAAAGCATTCATTCGGTTTTATTACAGTTCGTAAATTGCATTCCAAATATTTTAGCGTCTTGGAATAGTTTTTAGAGTTTTATCCAATGCTACTTTACTGGAGATAAACTATTTTAGATTGCGGTACAAACCATTCTTTTTTTCATTTTATTTACATGAATCTTACACGGAAATTCTTTTTTCTTTTTTTGTGTGCTTTATTTTTATTTGCTCAAAGCAATAATTGCAAACGATATCGACGATCGAGTGGAGTTGAGAATGTTCAAATTTAATTCTGCTTTTATCGCTCTTTCAGATCCTTTGCAGTTCTAAATAAATAAATTAAAAAAAAATGGATGGAAAATAATTTGTAACTTTGATTCAACGTTTGAATGATTTTCGGGGACGCATGAAGAAAATAACAAATAAATATTTGAAATATATATCTTTTCTTTGTATTTATTTAGCTCAGCCATGATTTTGCGTATAGTGTTTTGCATTTTTTCTGAAGAAAATAAATCTAAGGTGGATGCGATATTCCATTAAAAATAAAGAAGATTATACTTTCCTTGGTAGCAGTTTCATCATGAAAATTTCAATTCAATTCGCTTGTTTGTCTTTCCTTTGAAATCCTCTGCAACAACAAAGAGAAATAATGAAAAAAAAAAAATAAAGCTCGGAAAAATCAGGTTTTGTTTGCCTTATTTTATCGGTTTCCGATGAATTGAAGAAATGAAAATTTTTTTCTTCATCTAAAAGCGATTTAATAATATTTAATAGAAGAGAGAGAATATTTAAAATCTTCAATGGAGTTTTTTCCGCTTTCTTTCCGCTTACTTATTTTCTGTAACAAGTTAATACAGTGGTTCTTTCTCAGTAGAAAGTGTTTAAAAGAATGATTATCAATAAATATTTTTCATACAACGTGGAACAGAAGAAATCGTTTTACCTTTTCAGAATTTATCTATGACTACGAAATGCCAAAAACAAATAATGCGTCTGTAGTTGGCTTATTTGCATTGGATTCCCCATAGTAATTTATACATTTCTGTTTTTTGAAATGTTGAAAATTGTAGGAAAACAAGATTGCAATTTTTTTGAAGCTGTTTGTGACACTCTGATATTTTTAAAATGTATACTATTGCACCCAAAATGTAAGACGAATTTCTATTTTTTTCAAAAACTCCATATTTATTCTTAAAATTTGGTTCCTCGCCTTTAAAGTAATCCTCTCCCGACCTAATGCATTTACGCCAACTTTTTTTCCCAATCCTTAATGTATGCTAAAAAATCATCGGCAAGGATGGCCTTCAAAGCGGGCGCCGATTCGCGTTGAATCTCTTCAATTGACTTAAAACAGTGTCCCCGCAGTGGTCTTTTGAGTTTAGGGAATGGCAACAAATCGCTCGGTGTGATTACAGTATAGTGAATATTTTTAAAATGTATAGAGAATTGTAGCATAATGTGTAACAGTAAGGAATAAAAACATATAAACTCATTATAAACTTAAACGCGCTTTTGGATATAGAGTTCTGACATACTCATAATTATTTGATATGTCATAGGACGTTTATTATAAGACAACAGTGATTCTACAATTCTTCGAAAAATCTCGTAACCCTGTAAGCTATGGGGTGCCCGATATATTTTTCCTGGTGTTATTATTTGAATTTGACTTTTTTTCAAATACCAGTAGGGCATCATGTGTTTTAATAATCGTTTAAGTGTTAAAATGTTGTGATCGATTTGATCTGTAGTTTTGTCTATTTCTGTCGTGGCCCAATTTATTCCTTCTATTTTTATTCTTTTGGTTGCTAGAGAGTGCAGGCAACGTTTGTTGTATTTTAGAAGGAATTTTGGATTTCCGGAATTTTAAATTTTAGAGTGGTTTTTTAATGGGGGTTTCGTTTTCACTTCTGAAAATATGTTGTGATTGTGAAAAAAAAATAAATAAATAAAAAAATCACACATTTGGATAGATTGAAATAAAGCAGCGTCGGAGGGTATACATCTCAAAGCACCAAGTCAAGTCAAGTTGAACATACACAATTTTTTTTTCATACTAAGTAAAAAGAAATTATCACATAGTATATATTTTTGATACAGCGTATAAATATTTCTGGTTTTTAATATTTTTTAGATAATGCTATTAAACTGGGTTCAATCTTTAATAAAAGAATGAAAGAATGAAATACCGAAGATAAATAATGCGCCTGTAGTTGGTTTATTTGCATTGGAATCCCCTTAGTAATTTATGCATTTCTCTGTCAAAACTGTAGAAAAATCTTGAAAAATAATATTGCAATTCTTAAAACCGGATATTTTTAAAGCGCATATTCTTTAGAGAATTGTAGCATAATGTATAACAATAAAGGATAAAAACATATAAAATAATTATACATATGAACAATTTTTTCTTACTTAGGAAAAAGAAATTAGCACATAATGTATATTTTTGATGCAATATATAAATATTTAGTGTTCATCTTTTTAGATAATGTTATTAAACGCCATTATATCTTCATTAAAAGAATGAAAATTATTATCACAATAAAAAATATTATCGCAATGAAAAAACACGGTCATTTATTTGGTTCTTATGAGATGATCAGCATCGAAGGAAAAAAAATTGAAAAAAAATCTTAAAAAGTTAATTTTATAATAGAAATAAATTTTCAGGTTTTCCTCTCAAACTATTTAATACAAAAAAGCATAATATTATTTCTTCCCAATAAAAGTTTTTCTGAAACATTTCTTATTCTGAATACAGAATTCAATTAACTTTTAATTAAGTAGAAAATTAAAAAGCTCTTTTTAAATTTAAAACTCGGACATTATTGTTTGTTTTCTGAGGTCAGACATATTAATCTATTATCGTTTAGCCTAAGTGACAAGGTCTTGTAATGCAGGCATGACACACGGCCAGTAAGAAATTTTTTTTACACAACCGGACTCATTCTTTTTCATAGAACGAATAAATTCAATGACTGAATACTGCTTTATTCGTTCAACTTATCAAATAAATAACATTTTTTCACAGCTCTGTTGATTTATATCTAAATTTTTATTTAATAAAAGTCAAGAATATAATTTGAAATATTGGCCCTCAATTTGGCCTTTCGAAATGCTAAATATATTTTTAGCTAACCTCGTTTTTGAACATTTTATTTCAGTTTTTTTAAGCAAAAATAAATTGCCCGATGATATTTATACAATACCATAAATATTAAAATGAAATTTATGAAAGACATTAAGAAATAAATGCGAATTGTTTATTTTAGAATAGGACAGACAGACAAATAATTTATCTTAGATAAAAAGACAGAAAGAGAACAATTGCTTTATCAATATTTTGCAATTATTACTTTATAGTCTCCGAAAAAAGACTAAAACGAATTGAGTGGTATAATTATAAACACTGAATAAAGCAATCTCACCACTGCATCTATACATCTTCTAGATTGGTTCGTCGAATTCTACCCAAGTTGCACTTTTAAAAGTAGAATTTTTCATTTCATTTGCTTACGAATCGATTTCGTTTCCAAATACAAAATGTCTTTTTAAAGCATTCATTCGGTTTATTGCAGTTCGTAAATTGCATTCCAAAGGTTGTAGCGTCTTGGAATAGTTTTTAGAGTTTTATCCAATGCTCCTTTACTGCGGAGAACTATTTTAGATTGCGGTACAAAAAATTCTTTTTTTCATTTTATTTTCATGAACCTTACACGGAAATTCTTTTTTCTTTTTTTGTGTACTTTCTTTTTTTTTTTTTTTGCTCAAAGCAGTAATTGCAAACGATATCGACGATCGAGTGGAGTTGGGAATGTTCATATTTAATTCTGCTTTTATCGCTCCTTATAAATTGTTTGCAGTTCTAAATAAATAAATAAAAAATAAAAAAATTGGAGAGAAAAATAATTTGTAAATTTGATTCAGCGTTTGAACGATTTTCAGTGAAGCATGCAAAAGAGGAGATAATATTTGAAATATATATCTCCTCTTTGTATTTAGTTAGCTCAGCCATGAGTTTGCATATGGAGTTCATTTTTTTTTTTTATTTGAAGAATATAAATCTAAGGTTGATGCGATATTCCATTAAAAATAAACAAGATTATATTTTCGTTGGCAGAAGTTTCATCACGAAAATTTCAATTCAATTATCTTGTTTGTCTTTCCTTTGAAATCCTCTGCAGCAACAAAGAGAAATAACGAAAAAAAAAATTAAAAAATACGGCTCAGAAAAATCAGGTTTTGTTTGCCTTATTTTATCGGTTTCCGATGAATTGGAGAAATAAAATATTTCCCCTTCATCTAAAAGCGATTTAATAATATTTAATAAAAGAGAGAGAATATTTAAATGCTTTACTGAAGTTTTTCCCGTTTTGTTTCTATTTACTTACTTCTGTAACAAGTTAAAACAGTGGTTCTTCCTCTGTAAAAAGTGTTTAGAAGAATGATTGTCATTAAATATTTTTCATACGACGTGGAACAGACGGAGTCGTTTTACATTTTCAGAATTTATCTATGCCAAAAACAAATAATGCGCCTGTAGTTGGTTATTTGCAATGGATTATCCATAGTAATATATGCACTTCTCTTTTATGAAATGTTGAAAGCTTTAGAAAAACAAAATTGCAATTTTTTAAAAGCTTTTTGTGACGCTCTGATATTTTTAAAATACATACTGCAAATGCCAAAATGTAAGACCAACTTTTACTTTTTTTCAAAAACGCTTTATTTATTCTTCTAAATTTATTTCATAGCCTTCAAAGTAATTAAATTATAACAGTAAGGAATGAAACATATAAACTCATTACAGATATAAACAATTTTTTTTCATACTCAGTGTAAAAAAAAAATTAACACGTAATTTGTATTTGTGATACAATATATAAATATTTAGCGTTGATCTTTTTAAATAATTTTATTAAACTGGATTAAATATTTATTAAAAAAATACCGAAATTTTGAAATACCGAAAACAAATAATGAGCCTGTAGTTGGTTTATTTGCATTGGATTCCCCCTAGTTATATATACATTTCTCTTTTATAAAATAAAGGCAATTCTGGAAGAATAAGGTTGCAATTCTTTCAAAGCTGATATTTTTAAAATGCTTATTCCTTAGAGAATTGTATCATAATGTATAACAGTAGGGAATAATAATATATTAACTCATTATAAATGTAAAAAATGTTTTTCTTATAGTAAAAAGAAATTAATACATAATTTATATTTGTGATACAATACATAAATATTTAGTGTATATCATTTTAGATAATGTTATTAAACTCGCTTAAATCTTTATTAAAAAAAATAAAAATTATTATCGCAATGAAAAAAAACGCGGTCGTTTATTTGGTTCTTATGAGATGATTAGCATTAAAGGAAAAAAATTGAAAAAATGTTGAAAAAAAATTGAAAAAAGTTAATTTTATAATAGAAATAAATTTCCAAATAAGTAGTTTCTTCACAAACTTCTTAATAATAATTAAAAAAAACAAACCGTATAATATTATTTCTTCTCAATAAATGTTTTTTTTAACGTTTTTTATTAAAGAAGCGCTCATTGAATACAGAATTGAATTAACTTTTAATTGAGGAGAAAATTAAAAAGCTGCTTTTAAATTTTTTTTCCAACTAATCTCTTCATTTAAAACTCGACTTCCGAAAAAATTTGGAAAGCATAATAAACGAGGCATTAACGTGTATTTAAAATAATTAAGAAACATCTATTCTAACTGGATTTTTTTTAAATAGAATTTTCCGAATAAAAACAGTTTATTCATTTATAAGGATATGAATTGCTTATTGTTGATTTTCATAAATTTGTAGAAGTTTTATTCTTTATATATTTTTTTATTAATTAATTAAAATTGGATATAATTTAAACAATGTGCCACTTTTAAAAATAATTCCATTGATTAGAATGTATTTATTAAATGTGAACATGGAATTATCTTTTGATCAGTGATTAGGATTGTCAAACTGTAGGAATTAAGCTCCAAACCAAACCAGACGTTGAACTGAAAATTTCGTATGTAGTAACATGCTATAAAAAATAACTAATATGCAAGTCTTGAAGTACTACCATTTGTTTTAGGCAGTACAACGACTTAAACTGATTCACTGTCATTCAGAGTAATTACTCCTTATGCAAAAATTCTCACACGTTCTGCCTTCATTGGAAACCATCAACAGGTCTACGAAATATGGGGGATCTGCTGAGAAATAAATTACTGACCTGTTACTTTTGAGAAAGTTGAAAATACCATTGGACTCAAAGCTTTATAATTAATTGAAATTTTGTAATTGTTCCTAAAAAACCCACAATTTATTTTAAATATTGTAAATTAAGGGATGCAAAAAGGGGTAAACTACAACTTTTAAAATAGTTTACTGTTTTATGTAGGCATATCCTATGTACTTAAATGTGTAAAATTTGAAAGCCCCAAATTCAAAACTGTGAATTATGGTCAAACAAGAACATTTAGTTTATCAAAACCCACAATTAGTTTATTACAAACACGTTTATTTGGTTTACCTATTAGATTTCTATATATGTGATTTAAAATTTTGGTATAACTTTAATTCAAGAAATAGTAATTATAAGAAGAAATAATAATAATAATAATAAGAAGAAATTGCACAAATATATTTTCTTATGATAAAATTAATCAGTTAATTAACTCTAACTGCCACTAATGTTTATTTTTTAATAAGATTTTATTTATATATACTTCATTTTGGTAACTTTATTTTCCAAAAAGAATAAAACAAATAATAATGGAACTATTTATAGAAAAGCAGGATTTTTTAAAGTGGTTTCATATTAATTTATCCAATTTAAATTATTTCACATAAATCCTAGAAACGAATTATTCAATATTTGACAATATTATTTATAAATTAAAATATTAACATTATTTGATTTACTTTAACTACAACCAACAGATAAAAAAAGGCAGACTTCAAGTGAAAAAAAAAATATGACAAATGTTTTGTTGAATTTCAGTGTTTAAAAACTGCCATTATAAAGTGATAAACAAACAAATATTAGTAAAAAGCAAATTTTCTTGATGGGGAATAAATGAATTCCAGATGCAAATGACAGAACTTGATTAACATCTACTGTTATGGGCGACCAGAAAAACCTTTTTGGACTGCGAGGAATCAGAGCAGAGACACATATTTTCCTGACGATTTACTGTGCAAAAAAGGATTTCAAGGCATCAGGCACGAAATTATTCTATGCATAGGGAATTCTTTTCAGCCTTTTTCCCTTTTTTGTTTCGAGACCAGAAAGTCTTCCAGTTTGTTTGTTGAAAGCGGCATTTTCCGAACATGCAAAACCTCTTCTAGGAGGAAGAAAAAAAAGGGTATACCTCGTGTGTAATTTTTTTTTTTTTGAAGTGAGATAAAAGAATCTAGCAACAAATAGTCAAGAAGGAACTGAAAGGAATAGTAAAAAAAAATATTCGAATGTATGAAGGTAATGCATTAAATATCCAAAGTTGATTTCGTGTGACAAACGAGCACGCGAGAAATGTGACCCGAAACATATTGTTTCTTTATAAAGTTAACAAGGAAGGCGGTGAAAATTTATACATAATTATTTTACTTCTTTATAATTTTTAAAAGTGATATACAAAATGTAGGAAATACGCCATCATCATCATCTGTGGCGCACCAGCCCCATCATGGGCCAAGGCCGTCTACCTGCTAGCATATTTCTAAATGATAGATGATTCTTTTTACGGGGTAGGGTTGTCAGCCCTACCCCAGAAGACACCGCCGGGACTCAAATTGCGTGATAGTGCAATAGATAGTGATAGTGCATAGATAAATAAAATGTTATTCATTGTTGTACATTGTTACTTGTTTCCTGATGTCATACATTTTAATCTGATGCCGTTTAACCTAATAAAGTTAGATAGCAAAGTATAACACGAACATGATGGGGACTACTCTATTTCTATAACCTTTTAAACACAAAATTTAGAAGGAATGCATACAGGCAAAGAATAGGCGGGTTGGGTTTTCCTTCTAAAATTTATTAGAAGAACTTGTCGGCAAATAAATGTGTCATACCTACTATCGATTCCGATTCTTCAGTGAAAGCTTTCGCATCGGCATTACTTGCCTGGCTTTGAACCAAATTGAATTATTTTGCAGACGCAACGTGGTGCCTGCTAGGTCTTTTATTAATCGGTTATAATCTGGAAATCTCATTAAATACAATAACAAATATTAAAACAGTATTGCCTATTTGAATTATAGAGTAAAAAAAAATTATTTATTTTTTCAAATATATAGAATGGAGAACAATCAATAGAGAGAAAGCATTAATATTTCGGGAGGGTATGTGTGGTGCTAAGTATTCTTTATCTGAAAGAATTTCTTGCAAAGGGTGGACAATTCTATAAATTAAACTAGAGATTCCGTTTCGTTACACGATGTTAAAGTTCGAATACAGATAGCATTCAGGAAAGCCATTGTTGAATGTAAGTTAAAAGCCAAGTTGTTGCCATTGTTGTCTCTGTAAACGAGATTTTTGTCACTGTAAACAATCAGAGGGGTGATTGAGAATGCATTCCTCGCCTCAAGTGTCAACCTGCCTTGTGGGAGATCTCCGGGAAATGCAAATTCGGAAAAAAATGCATAATGCATAAAAATTATTATTAAAAATGTATAAAATTCGATCCACGATATATTGTCCACTCTTCATCTACCACTCTTCATCTACCACTCTTGACTTGTTCATGGCATATATAAGTGGACCACTAGGTTCATCAATGTTAAAGGCCTTCCCGTAATGTAATGTCCTATCTTCGTCATCTGTCTATGGACTGTTAAAGTGGTGCACTAAGATTTGCGAATTTACAATACTATCTAAGATTTTTTTTATTTTGAGAAAAAAAGAGAAATGACTAAACGTTTAATTACATTGTAAAACATCGAATGTTTCAAATAATTAAACTGAACGACTATTATAAATGCCGCCAACTAAATATGTAATGCGAAATGATGTATTAAGTATCCAATTGTTTCAATTAATCAATCTTCCCGAAAAAAAATCTAAACAAATTGTTTTTAAATTTAATTCAGTTTGATTTCTAAATTTTTATGAACAAGTATATTGTTCAGCTTTTTTTAATTGAAAAAACAAGAAGCACTCACGTTTTAATACGTGAGAACATCTCTGTCTATAGTAAATGGAAGATGTAGACATTTATTGAAGCAGAACGATCACCTTATACACTAGCCATCTTAAAAACCAATTTCTATACTCCTATTCTGCAATTATAATATGCCGTACATTTCATGATACGAACGGCTTAATGACGGCTTTTCCTTATACGGCCGACTAACGTCACTTACCTATGTGCGCTTGGCATGCCAAACATCGCACCCCAGGCGCTACATTCATGTTTTCTATCGGCATATGATTTTTTGGTCTTTTTCAGAATCGTCTTGAATTGGAACCTTCCTCTATACAATGATATACACTGAAGTGACAAAAGTCATGGGATAGCAATATGCAAATTTTCAGATGGCAGTAGCATCGCGTAGAACAGGTATAAATGCGCAGTGCTTTAGCAGAGCTTTCATTTCTGTTCAAGTTATTCATGTGAAGGGGTTTTGACGTGATGATGACCGCACGACGGGGATTAACAGACTTTGAACGCGGAATGTTAGTTGGAGCTAGACGCATGGGTCATGCCATTTCGGAAATTGTTAGGGAATTCAACATTCTCAGATCCACTGTGTCAAGAGTGTGCCGAGAGTATGAAATTTCAGGCATAACATCCCACCATGGACAGCGCAGTGGTCGACCGTCTGCACTTAACGACCGAGACCGGCGATGTCTGCAAAGAGTCGTAAATTCTAACAGACAAGCAACACTGCGTCAAATAACCGCAAAAATCAATGTGGGACGTACAAGGGACTTGTCTGTTAGAACTGTGCGGAGAAATTTGGCTTTCTTGGGCTATTCCAGCAGAAGACCGACTCGAGTGCCTTTACTGACAGAACGACATCGCTTGCAGCGACTCTCGTGGGCACGTGAGCATATCGGTTGGTCCCTAGATGAATGGAAAACCGTGGCCTGGTCCGACGAGTCACGATTTCAGTTGGTAAGAGCTGATGGTAGGGTTCGAGTGTGGCGCAGACCCCACGAAGCCATGGACCCAAACTGTCAGCAAGGCACTGTTCAAGCTGGTGGTGGCTCCGTAATGGTGTGGGCTGTTTTTTCATGGCATGGACTTGGTCCTCTGGTGCGACTGGACCGAACATTGACTGGAAATGCTTATGTTCAGCTACTTGGAGATCACTTGCAGCCATTCATGGACTTCATGTACCCAAACAACGATGGGATTTTTATGGATGACAATGCGCCATGTCACCGGGCCACAACTGTTCGCGATTGGTTTGAAGAACATTCTGGACAATTCCAACGAATGATCTGGCCACCTAGATCGCCCGACATGAATCCCATCGAGCATTTATGGGACATCATCGAGAGGTCTGTTCGTGCCCAAAATCCTGCACCATCAACGCTTTCACAATTATGGACGTCTATCGAGACAGCATGGCTCAATATTCCTGCAGAAGACTTCCAACGACTTGTTGAGTCCATGCCACGTCGAGTTGCTGCACTTCGCCGGGCGAAAGGAGGGCCGACACGATATTAAGAGGTATCCCATGACTTTTGTCACTTCAGTGTATTTAGTTTCATCAAAATATATCTAGCTTTTGGTTATTGGAATTTCAAATCGGACTTGAAAACATGAAGCTCCAATTCTGAACCAGAAAAACATACGAACCGATTTTGTAGATACTTTCGTATCTAAATACGCTTAACTGCTTATTTCCTATATAACATGCATGGTTGTGTCTCGTATAAATCTATACAAAATTGGGTTTTTTTTACTTAAGAAAACAATGGAATTTTTAAAATAATCATGAGGTTTTAAATTTGAAGTTTCCAATTCGTGAAAAACATGGATTGTTTCTTTTAAACCAATAAATTCTTAATTACTTACGACGACAAAAAATAAATTATTTTAAATGCATGCATTTCTACAACATTCTTAATTTAACATCTGGTGAAATAAATTATGTAACGGCTTAGAGAAAAAAAGATTGCATTTTTTTCCCAGTAGATTAATGTAAAAAATTCTTTTAGAAACTGCTTAAACAATTTTTTTTTTACATACTAGTCGTTCTCTTACTTCTATTTCATCTAAATAAAGTAGATGGAGATGGTAGTATAAAATCTTTAATGAGTGTTTAATTAAAAACATACGTTGCATATAGAGAAAACAATATCAAAACATAGATCCCACTTAATAGTTAGTCTACTAATTTTATAAAAATATAATTCAGTTTCAAGTAAAAAGTTAAACATAAAATATATTTCTATGTTTAATCAGATTTTTTCTTTTAATTTATACTTGGTAGAATTGTAAAAATTGGAAATTCAGTTTTCAATGAATGAGCGTTTTAAAGAGATGATGAGTAACTGGAAAAATTTCTTTTCCCCAAAAAAAAAATTTCTAAATTGAATGCAACTTTTGTTGATTTTCCTTTCAAAAGATGAAATATTTGCGTCAAACCAACAAATTTTTTTTTATTTTACTTTTTTTTGTACATAGGCCACGAACAGCCTGTCAATGGGATATGCAATGGGTACGATACAAAGGGGTACGAATGAGATTGTACTATCCAATACAGTCGAATATTCCAAGAAAAAGATAATTCCACGTGTTTAGAATCTCATGTGTTTATTCAATGCCACCTGTTTCTTTAAGACGCATGTTCAATCTTAACAATATCAGCCACAATTTTCTACCTACCTCTATAAATATCAAATGCATAAAGGGGAAATATAACCAAATTTAACGTCAACTACTATATTTGGAGAATATTTTAAAGCTTTCACAGCATGCAGCCAAATTTAACTTCAACCATTATATTTGGCGAATATTTTAATACTTCCGCATTATGCGTTGTTATCTGGCGTAATAGCATTAAAATAGACTTATTTTTTACTATATATTAAAAAAGAAATCACATAAATAAGTTAACCTTACAATTCATTAAAAATAAGCAGTTATTTACAACAATAATTTGTCACTTTGTGCTTAATGTACATTATCCAAAACAAAATTGTATGAAAATCTAATGTGATCGAATATTTCGAAAAGGAATGCCTACTTCACAAATTGTTTTTTGGCATCTCATGTGTTTGTTAAATGTCACTCTCATCCCCTAACCACCACCATATCAGCCACAATTTTCTACCTGACTCTATAAATATCAAATACATAAAGCAAAGCCACGACCAAATTTAACGTCAACCACTAAATTTGGAGAATGTTTTAATGGTTTCTCTTCATGCATTGCTATCTGGCATTAAATACGAGATTTTTCTTTACTGAAATAAATCCCATTTTAAGCAACTATACCGCAAATTAATTAAAGATCAGCACTAACGTACGACACTATTTGGTAACTTTGTACTAAATGTGAATTAACTTGCATTAATTCGCAAGAAAACCAATACAATCGAATATTCCAAGAAAAAAACTAATTTCACTAGTTGTGGGGCGTCTCATGTGCTTTTCAAATGGGCACCTGTTTTTTCAAGAAACATATTCCACCTTAACAATATCAACCACCATTTTCTACCTACCCGTATAAACATCAAATGTATAAAGCAAAGACATAGCCATATTTAACGTTAACCACTATATTTGGCGTTTGTATTGGATATTTGGATGTTTTAATGGTTTCTTAATATGCATTGTTATCTGACATTAAAAACAAGATTTTTCTTTACTAAATAAATCCCATTTTAAGCAACTATACCACAAATCAACTAAAGAATAGTTCTAATTTACAACTCTATTTCGTAACTTTGTACTAAATGTGAATTACCTTGAATTAAATCGCAAGGAAACCGATACGATCGAAGAAATATCCCAAGAAGGAAAAGCCCACTTCACGGGTTGTTGTTTGGCGTGTTTGGCGTCCCATGTGATTATTGAATGCCACCTGTCTTCCGCGGTGCATGTGCACCCTTCACAGTGCCACCTTCAATTTTCTACTTGGATCTTTTCCGGAGGGATGAAGATTCCATTCTGGTGGAGGTCGCAGCCAACCTAATGAGGCCCGAGTCGATTCTGATAAACAGAATAATGCTCTGTGAAAGCGCAGTTTAAGTCTGATAATATATCTTTGTGAGGTTAGCATTTCAAAGGTTGATTTCGCAGTTAATCGGATTAACCTAATGAAAAGTTTTCTCAATTAAATCTTTAAAGTACTCCTTTTATTAATAACATAAATCTGAATTTTTTTTAATTAATTAAAATAAGAAAAAAAATCTTTTGTTTAGTAGAAATTAGCATAGAAAGCCGAGAATTTATGAATGAAAAATATAATACCAATTTTTTTTAATGTTGTTCAATAAATCGTTTTTAAGATAATAACTTTAGAAAATTCTAATTATATCTTTGCACTTATCTATAAAAAAGGAAAACTAAACATTTTTACGGAAAGGCACATAAAATAAGTTGGCTAATCTTGATTTCATTTTTTTTCCTGTTATTTTTAGGTATTTAGGATTGTATCGCTTTAATGGTAGATGGATGTCAGCTAGTGTGCAAGGTAAAAAAATTAATTCTTGCACAATAATTATCTTGAAAAATATTATAGGAAATAATATTCCCTTAGTTTCCTCATAGATCTTGTTTTATCATCTATATGGACCAGCACTCCAAAATGCTTTCCTGTTTTTCCAGAACTACTACTCTCGAAATTCTTACCATGCTGATTGATCGAAAATAGAACCGATCAATTGGATTAACAGTGCTGCACATAACACGTATGAGGCCTTGCATTTTTCCTTCTAATGATATGGAGATTTAGTGGTCACTTATTCACCGCAAAGGTACTCCTTCAAGTGACGTCCGTTGCCGTTGCCACACGGAGGGTTGTGAAGAACAGGTTTATATTTGTTTAACGAGTCTCGTCTCTCGTATGGACGGATTTCAGCTAGCGATAACGCGGCTCTTTCTTGCGGTCAGACGGAGGCATTCAGAGCGAGAAATACTCTCTTATTTCTTGACTTACGACTGGAGCGCGGCTATAACTGCATAATAATTTTATGGAGTTTAAATTAATCTAATAAATCATTTTATTTCCAATTATTTTCAATGGCAAGACAATACAAAAAAGGGAACAATACAAAATAAAGAAGAAAATACACACAAAAGAGTTCAACAAAGTTGACCGAAGTCATTGCTTAAGAGTTCTCTAGTTTGCCAGCCCCTCGCCATCTCAGATTCTTCTTGAAATGCCAAGCTACGATTGAAATGAACTTGGTTCAATTCCATTTAAAAATATTCAAATTTTAAATATAAATTAAACTATTTCTACCATCTGATTTGATGTAAGATTTTGCCTACTTACTTGCAAAATTTGGAACATCCAAGTTGAAAATTTGTACGGATGACAAACAAACAAATTATCAAAATTATATATGGATTGATTACTTATTTTTTAATGTATCATTTACGTCTACGCTACACCATACTACATCACTGCGCCTAGAGTTGAGTTGCGCTTTTACAGTTTAGGAATAATGTGGGTGAGAAGTCTGATTGAGTTCTGTGACGCTCTAAGGCCATATGAGACCGGGACCTACCACTTAAAGTGGATTCTGAACCATTACAAACATCCATGCTACAGGCGGGATTCGAACCCGAAACATGTGGTACTGAAGGACAGAGCTCTGGCCACTCAGCCCGCAGGTCCCATCATTTATATATGAATAAAATATGTGATAACTAACAATTTTAATTTTAAAATTTATTTATTTATATTTTTTTTGTGCCTTGAGATGAAGCTACAGTGAATAAAAGGGACACACAGCCATGACAAATCTGGATTCCTATAATTACAAAATGAAATTAAAGATGGCGGAAAGGAAAATAAAATATATATAAAAAAATAAATAAATCATAAAACTGTTTCCAGATGAAAGTAATTAAATGAATACAATTGTTCCAACAATCCAGACAATGATTAATTTTGATTCACTGTTTCTTTATGCTTCTTCTGCATTGTTTGTTAATAATGAGGAAAATTTTTTTTGTCGTCTAGCCTAGGGATTAATTAATGAAAATGATTTCTGAAATTTCGGTTGGCTGCTGATGAAGGGGGGAGGGAATAAAACAATTTAACAAGCAAACCGTGAGGTGTTTTAATTTCTGCTACTGCAGTGAGTTTTCCGGTTCGCTTAAAATATTTTGCGGAAAAGTAATTGAAGAATAATTAAGGCTGAAAAGGTAACATATCATAGTTACGGAAATGTTTGAAAATTTGAGATTCATTTTGTGTGCAACAACCGTTGGCAATTGCTACGAGAGCAGAAAAAAAACGAATGTGCACAAAAAAAAAAAAAAAAAGATTCATTTGGGACAAAGAAGATAACTGCTAACATCATTTTTTTATTTTTTTTATTCTTATTATGCACTTATTTTTTTTTTTTTCAGGAAATAAAGTAACTTTTTTTCTTCTTCAACTGACTGAAAAAAAAAGAAAAGAAAAGACTGACATTTAATGTTTTGAATAAACTAATTGTGTTTGAGGTTTTACAGAAAAATGAATAAATTACACTGAAAGTATTCTTATAAAAAATATAAGAAAACAAAAGCGTTTTTTTAGACGTATAAAAAAATTATCAAATCCCCAGATAAAACATTTGAGAAACAAATTTTAATTTAAAAAAATTACAAAATAAAAGACAATTATTAAAAGCCATTTTTACAAGTTCTGTTTGAAAAATATAGGCAAATAGAGGGAAAAAAATTAATATTACGAGAATGATTTAAATATTATTAAAATAATTCATGTTTAACGAAGCACATAACTATTTAGTTAATTTTACAGAAATCCTGTCCAATATTCACTTGAGTTAAAATTGCTTTCTATGCAAAACTCTTTTTAAATTATTTTTTATGAGCGTTTTTAAAATGAAGAATTTATAATTTTTAATTTGCTGAAATTGCTGAAAAACGTAATCAAGCTTTTAAAAAATATTCGTTGATTTTAAGGTTCTTGATGTTAATATTACGAGATTCATTTTTTTTTTAACAAAAGTGTTATTTTAATGGACATAATATTGCAGTTAGGCGTAAATTAAGAATATTATTTAATTGTCGTTTTGATTTTCTTATCTAGAAAAGGAACTACAATTTGAATTTAATGATGAACAGCATCCAATTGCAATGTACCAATTGAAGTGTCATTAAAGTAATGTGGACAATATTGAAGCGAAATTAAATTCCATACATATGACAGATATATGATATAAAAGATGTACATGTTATTTTTTGTATTTCGGCTGCTGTTAGAATATATATATATTTATGGACTTTTAAATGGCATACATTATATATAATACTTTTAATAGATATTATAATGCTATAATATAATAACTAATAAAAGTATTAATTAATTATTAATGTAAAAATATTTATTACATTTAGAAGTTCCTTTTTTTTTCTTTGGAGTTTTCTTTATTTTTATTTCATATACAGCAAAAAAAATCCTGAAAAAAAATCATATAATTTTTTTGAGTAAAAATAATCTTATTTTTTAATTGTTAAATTTTTCGTGCTCATACCATTTGGTAGCCTGATGTGATTCTGAGTATTGTCTATACTCATAGATAACATTAAAATGATATCAAACTTATTATTGGTATTTTTAAAGGAATATATCTTTATTTTTTATATCTTTTGAAATGACGAATTTCTGGGTTCAATTGTGAATATATTTAAAAAAAAAGTTTGGTTTATCTATTGTTGAAATATTTAGTGATATTTTAATTTTATTTTAACCAGAGTAAAAATATATAATTTCCCTGAAGTTGGGTCATTTCTGCTATTATGTATGCTTGCCTGTTTTTTACGTAAAACATTTTAACACTATCTATTGATTTCAAAACAAATATGTCCTTACATTTTATTTACATTAATTTGAGTAATTTGAATGGCATTACTTTAAACCAAATTGTTTTGCAGAGGTTCTCTGCAATTATTAAGTCATTATTTCAATTGTCATTAGACAAATTTAAATGAGGCAAATTTAAAATTCAAGGTTTGATGTGTTACGAAATAAATCTATCATTCTAAGCTATTTATATTTTTTATGGTAAAATCAATATATATATATATATATATGATTTTACCATAAAAAGTATAAATAGTTTAGAATGGTATGTATATTTTTAATGAGTGATAAATTTATGTGTTAAAACAAATCTTGAATTTTAAATTTGCCTCAATTAAACTTGTCTAATGACAATTAAAATAATGACTTAATAATTGCAGAGAACCTCTGCAAAACAATTATGTTTAAAGAAATGCCATTCAAATTACTCAAATTAATATAAATAAGATGTAAGGAGGTATATATATATATATATACATACATATATGAATAAAGGGTTTATGTGATGTAATGCTGTTTATCATACTTGACGGACCATATAACTACTAAAATGCTCCATGCAGTCTACGGTGTATATCCATTCTTCAGAATGTCAGTCTGAATTTCGTTACTAAGCCAATCTGAGGGAAAACTCTTTATAAAGCACAAAAAACCTCCTATAAATCCTCTACTGTTTATAAAGCACATCTAATTCTTTATAAAGAGAAAAAATTGGTATAAACCTCATCTTATAAATAAATTATGTTTCCATGGAAAATCAAATTTTATTTTTTCGAGTATCAAGTATATTCGTATAAGAAATGCCTTAACCAATAAATAATTTTTTTTTACAATTTTATTGTTGCTAAATAACTTAAACTGAAGTTTTTAAGATTAATATTTATTGTCTTTTATATAAAAATTTGTGGAAAAATACAATATTATTTCCTTTTAAAAACATTCACTGTTTATTTCTTTAATCTTAAAAAAAAATTTTACGTATTGAAATACTTTAAGCTTGAATAAGATATATATTTCTAAAATACTAAAGAAAGCAAAACAGATAAGAATTAGAAATTTAAAAAGAAAAAAACTTTATCGTTTAGATTTCTAGCGCATTACTTCCGCTGGAAAAAATTCTGAATTTATTCAAGTGTTAGTATTTTGCCTGATACGACTTCAAAAACAAACATGATTTTTTTTTTCCATAAATAATTTTTTATGGCATTCTCAAAATGAAGTGTTAAATAATGATCATTTTTTATTTCAAAGCATGAAAGTGTTTTCATTTATAGTTAAGAATTTTGTAAAATGAGAATTGACTAAACAACTTCAGCACAACAGCATTGAAAGGCATAAAGTTCAAGTTAAGTTGTCTAAACTTCTGAAGGGATTATGAAATTGCGTTTCTAAAGGATGAGAAATAACGGCTTTGAAAATTTCCTAAAAATACTTCTGAAATTTGTGAAAAAACAAATCGGAATGTTGAGAAAAAAAATTGTTTATGAAGATAGTGAAATAACACTTTAGTAGATTTAGAAAAAATGCTTATTAAATTTATATTTAAAAAAGTTTCTGAAGATTTTGAAACAATCTTAGGAATTGCCAACATTTTTTAGTTGAATTTTTATTTAACACATACGATCATAGACCCACGAGAGAAGCAATTTCTATAAATTATTTAACACTTTGGAGATGATTAGCGTTAATGTATATCACTTGAATTTCTTCACAATTTTTATCGGATACGTTGTAGGGATATTGTTATTTCTCTTTAATTCTGAATTATTAATAATCTGTTACATACTAGGTATTTCAAGTACTTATCAATTAAATAAGCCTGTCAGAGACAAAATTACAGAAATGCAAGTGGAGACACTCTCATGCATCGTTTACTCATAAGTTCATTTTAGAACTTTATATACAAATGCACTTCGAAATAAGGTCACTTAATTTTGGTTTATACTTCTCTGTAAACTTAATTCTTGTAAGTTACTTATACTTATTTACTTTTATTAATATAATGGCATGAACAGAGCGTTAATAAACAGAATAAATCGTTAATAGTTACAGTTACAGCACTTTGATTTTAAGGTTAAATGCTTATTCAATTAATTGTGCATTTTTCTTTAACTATATTATTAAGTTTTAATCTTCCAATTATCAAATAAAAACGAAATTCGAATATCAATATTTTTTTATAATTAGCATATCTATGATTCTGAAGAAAAGGTGAAATAACTAAAAATCTTTTTTTTAAGAAAGAATTATGAGATTCAGCCATGTGATACTAAAAAGTACAAACTATTTCTTCATAACATTAGAGTAAAATATCCTAATAGAAGTACTCTAAATTAATTTAATCATATTATTGCGTAAAGCTCTCATAAAGAGGATAGATAATACACAAATTTAAAACAACTATCGATGATGTACTTCGAAGTTACCATGATATAAAATATCATGGAGGTCAAAACTCAAACTGTTAGGGATCAAGAAAATGAAAATTGTCCTTATATGAACCACGGGTTAAGAAATCCGATAAATAAATTTCAAAACATAACAAATCCTCATTTCTTTCAATACATTTCTCTCTTTCAAAACGACCTGCAATCTTCATACAGCCACAACTGAAAGTATAACGACTTCTTCGAAAGGACAAGAGCATCCCAGAATTGTCCCATTTCCTCCTCACCACCTTTTTGGGATTTTTATCTTGACGAAGCATCTTTGGCGGAAAAAGTTCTCCAGCCCAAGTCTCGTTCTCCGTTATTTATTTACAATAAAATGTAAATGGCCTTTTCTGCAGGAGGTAGACGTTTAGAAAGAAAATCAGGAAATGGGCGAATCTGAAAAACGGGATCAGGAACTAAGTGAGATTCGGGACAGGACTTTAGATAGAGAGACTAGTAGAATGCTTCCGAAACAAAAGAAGTTGATTCCAGTTTTTCCTTTTGGCTCCTGGATCGCGTTCGTGAGCCATTTGCTTTGATCGCCAACGAGATTAAAAAGCAGATGTATTGAGTTCGGGATTAGACGACAAATTCCTTACACTAAGTTTTGCGATAAAGATTCTCGATAGGTGTTATTCTAAATGGAGATAGTTTGAAAAGATTTAAAAACTTTTTTTTTATTAATTTAAATCTTTATTTACAGGTTAGGTATTGTGAAGGATATTCTCTTGAGATCCAACGTCTATTTTATTAAACATTTTTATTTTAGAAAGTTATAGCATAAGTGTTGTCTTAATTTGTGTAGGATACATGTATAATTACACTGATTTAATTTGTAAGTTTATATTTAGTTAGATCTCGCCAAAAACATTCAAATGATTCAATCATTCACTTAACACGTCTGGATTCCGAGATATAATAACCTAGGCTGAATATCTTTCCTCCCTCCCATTCTTCTCTACGTGCCACTAACCTCTTGCAACATCTATACATGATGATGTATTTAGTTTCATCAAAATATATCTAGTTTGTGGTTTTTGAAATTTCGCTGGACATGAAAACATGAAAGCTCCAATTCTGAACCAGCTAAACATACGAGCCAATTTTTGGAGATGTTTCCACATCTAAATACGTCTAATTGCTCATTTCCGATGTACGATTGACGTATTTTATTTTGTCTCGTGTCAATCTATAAAAAAACTGTTTTCTTATTAACTTAAAAAAACAACGAAATTTTTGAAATAATCAGGAGTAGTTTGTAGTTTGGGGTTTCCCAATTCGTGAAAAAAAAATGTTTCTTTCAAACCTATAATTTTTTAATTACTTACGACGACAAAAAATAAATTATTTTAAATGCATGCTTTCTACGAATCTTTGAAACATTTTTAATTTAACATCTGGTGAAATAAATAATGTAACGGCTTAGAGAAAAAGACATTGCATTTTTTTCCTCAGTAGATCAGCGAAAAAAAAATCTTTTAAAAACTGCTTAAACAAACTTTTTTCTCCATACTACTCGTTCTCTTGCTTCTATGTCATCTATATAAAATAGATGGAGATGGTAGTATAAAATCTTTAATGAACGTTTAATTACGTTCCCCAGGATTATGTTTTAAGTTTCAGTCGTTCTTAAAGGTAGAATCATACAATAACATATTTGACTGAATGAATTACTAAAAAATATATTATATATCAAATAGGAGCCGCCCTGGCAGGGAACACATTGGGTTCGAAACTCGATAACAATATTGAACCGAAAGCTGTCGTGAATATCCGTCAGGCTCTAGAAGATTGCAAGCTTTTCAGATACCACCCTTTTGGGCGATATCATTCTGGATAACGCAGAATCATTCCCAGATATTATTCTGGGTGTCGCAGAATCTTTACTGTGGAAGTTTTGTTGGTGAAAACCTGAAGTCTGAGTCCCCATAATTCGAAAACAACAATTTAATTTTTTATGTTCTGTTTTGGGCCCACACAGGCTTGATAATTAGCGATTTAATCTGAATTAAATTTAATATTACTCTTGGAAAAAAGTTAAATAAGAAGCCTATCATTTAAGCCAAAAATGCACATGGTAAATCTGGAACTTGAGTTAGCGAAGAAAAAAAGAGAAACTCCGAGATGTAATCCTTGAAGAAATTTGTTCTAAATTGGGGCAGCAAGTCTAAGGGTCCTTATGCAGAGTGTTAAACATTGTGGTTTTGTGCATCAAATGCATCAAACAAAAAGCAACCAACTTCAATGTCAATTGCCCCATTTGACGATACTTTTGAACTACATAATGGTTCATTTAGAGGAATAGTATCAAAAACAGTTTTTTTTTTTACTATTTAGTGTATAATATAAATCATAAAATAAATAACTAGGAAGGATATTTTTATTTTTATCAGCACATTTTATAAAAATATCTGGTAATTGTGTAATAAATTTACATAAGAGTGAATTAGATCACAATGAAATCAACACAATAGAGTATTCCTAAGAGAAAGCAAGTTGCTGTTTAGCCTCTCATGTGATTATTAAATACGATTTCCCTTTCAAAAAGCTTGTTAATGTTTCAAGATAACAGCCTCGATTTTCTAACTCGCAATTATCAAATGTATATCTTGTAAATATAGCCACATTTAACGTCAATCGCTATATTCGGTGATATTTTAATGCTTACTTATTAGTTATTTTGCAAAGTATTCATCTGGATTAATTTAACATTAAAATTATTTCTTGTTACATATTTAATAAAGTAAATTACTTAGTTATTAAATAGTAAATCAACTAAACGTAAGTAGTTAACAAAATTTTATAACTTTACATAATCATGAATTAGGTCACATTAGATCTTGGGATATACTATCCAATACAATCGAATATTCCAAGAAAAAATATAATTTCACTGATTGTTGTTTGGCGTCTCGTGTGATAATTACACTCATGTCCGTAAATTAAGGATAATTCAGAATCACACAGAAATTGAACTCTAAAATAAAAATTTCACCTGTAGAATTACCACACACATATTGAAGAAGAATATGCAAATTACAGGAAACCACCAGATGGCGCGGATAGTACGTCACAATGACGAGAGTGTAAGAGAGGGGTATATAAGGAATGGTGGCAAAGAAGTAAAATTGTTCACAAGCGCTTTAAAAGCCTTTCAGTGGAATAACCGCATAATTATGGCACAAAGGAAGCATTTGGATGATTTTTTACGTGGTAGAATTATCGGACGACTGGAATGTGGACGTACCCAGCTGGAAGTGTCCGAGGAACTTGGAATCGCCCAGAATGTTCTCTCCAGGCTTCGGCAACGATTCCAAGATGATGGTAATGTGAGTAGATGTTACAGCACAGGTCGCCACCGAGTTACAACGCCGAATGAGGACCGGTATTTAGCAGTTACTGCGAAAAGAAACAGGCGGAGCACAGCATCAGACCTGTCTCGTCAGCTCTCTTGAGCTACCGGTATGACAGTTTCAAGGCAGAGGCGTGTACAGACGCTTAGGGCACATTGGTCTATATGCTCGTAGGCCTGTCAGATGTGTTCCACTTACCGCAACTCACTGTCGCCTGCGATTAACCTGGAGTAGAGAGCATGCATTGTGGACACCGCAACAGTGGTCTGGTGTGATGTTTTCCGACGAGTCCAGGTTTAGTTTGCAGTCTGATTCTCGCCGGACTTTCATACGGACTTTCATTTCGCCGGATTTCATATGGTATTGCATCGTCCGGGAGACATACTCCATATTGACCATCATACTAATCATGTTATACTGTTTTTTGTAAATAGGTTCTTTGTTGAAATTTGCTCCCGGGAGTAAAAATCGCAATTTTTATTAATTATGTCAAACATATAGCATCCGTTTTGCTCTTTACCTTTTGTTTAATAAATAGACTTTACAAATAAGTCAAATTTGTTTTGCTTCTGTCTCTTTCTTTGCCTGAACTTCATTATCCTTAATTTAGGGACATGAGTGTAAATGCCACCTATTCTTTCAAGAACATGTCCAGTCTTAATAATATCAGCCACAATTTTCTACCTGCCTCTATAAATGTAAAATATATAAAGGGAAGACAAAGCCAAATTTAATTTCAACCATTATATTTGGCGAATATTTTAATGTTTTCTCATTATGCATTGTTATCTGGCATTAAAAACAAAATTTTTCGTTATTAAATAAATCCTGAATGATGAACTAAAGATCAGCACTTATGTACAACAACACTATTTGGTAACTCTGTACTAAACGTGAATTATCCTGAATTAAATACCAAGGAAACCAATACGATCGAAATATTCCAAGAAGGAAAAGCTCACTTCACGGGTTGTTGTTTGGCGTGTGTGGCGTCCCGTGTGATTATTAAATGCCACCTGTCTTCCGCGGTGCATGTGCACCCTTCCCAATGCCACCTTCAATTTTCTACTTGGCTCTTTTCCGGAGGGATGAAGATTCTATTCTGGTGGAGGCTTAGGTTGCAGACCAACCTAATGAGGCCCAAGTCGATTCTGATAAGCAGAATAATGCCCTGTAAAAGCGCAGTTTAAGTCTGATAATATATCTTTGTGAGGTTAGCATTTCAAAGGTTGATTTCGTAGTTAATCGGATTAACCTAATGAAAAGGTTTCTCAATTAAATCTTGAAAGTACTCCTTTTATTAATAACATAAATTTTAATTTTTTTTTAAATTAATTTAAACAAAAAAAATTCTTTTGTTTAGTTGACATTAGCATAGCAAGCAGAGAATTTATCAATGAAAAATAAAATTCCATTTTTTTTGTAATATTGTTTAATAAATTATTTTTAAAATAATAACTTGAGAAAATTCTAATTATATCTTTGAACTGATCTATAAAAAAAGAAAACTAAACATTTTACGAAAAGGTACATAAAATACGTTGGCTAATCTTGATTTCCTAATTTTTTTTCTGTTATTTTTAGGTATTTAGGATTGTGTCTCTTTAATTGTAGGGGGATGTTATCTAGTGTGCAAGGTAAAAAAAGATTTTAATTCTTGTAAATTAATTATCTTGAAAAAGATTATAGGAAATAATATTGACTTAGACATTCTTTAAAACAATGTACACGATGTGACGTTGTTATCTATAAGACAATTTCGCGAACTTGTGTAAATTAAACGAACGTATTTTCAAATTTATCTATCAAACTTTTATTTATATTTTTGGTATGTATTCCTTCAAAAAGAGAAATAAAAATCCAAGAAATTTTATTGTGTTTAGAGATGAAATGTATGTTGTACAAAAATATTTTTCTATGAATTAATGATTATTTCATTAACATACTCTGTCATATGTAATTTTAATGAGATTCAACCTAAAAAGATTTTATTTTATGTAGCTACATTTTCTGTCAAAAGAAATGTTAACAAATAATAACTACTTGAATAATTTATTTTTAAATAGAAATTTGTAACATTACTTGCGTCTAGACGAGAGTATGAGACAAGCGAGTCGTTCTGGGGAACTAACTATAAACCCGTTTGTCTCAGTGTGAGTCAACAATCCGTCGGAGTGAGTCAACAATCTCAGTCACACCGCTTCAACCAACGTAGGTTTTGTCGCGCACATAAAGGAATTTCTGGCTGATGGCATTGTCGATCAGTGGTAACTCTAATGTCAGAGGCCTTAGAGCCAAATAATATGGTGAGAAGATGTAGTTGAGGTTATAAAAATAATTACACGATATAAAAAAAGGAGGGAGGTGGAAATAAGGACTTGAAAACGCGACTCAGAATCGGCCTAGTCGCCAGCAATGGGATAGTGCTGTAGGTATTTATTTAAAAAAAACAGGGGAGACTACAAAAGGGGAATACAGAGTTAAAAAACAACCAAGAATAAGTGAAAATAATCACATGTAGGAGATTTTATAAAATACAAGGCGAGGTATATGCAATAAGTCACTCTAAAGCTGCATCCAAATGAATCCAAGCAAATCCCTTTGATGGTGCGACACATGATACACGCGGAGGGTTGTGAAAAACAGGTTTATATTTGCTTAAAGAGTGTCGTTTCTCGTGTGGACGGATGTCAGCTACAGATAATGAGGCTTGTTTCTACTAGGCTAGAACTACTCCTTTGTTTCTTACTTTCGATTAGAGTGTGGCAATAAGTGCATAATAATTTTATGGATTAATTAATCCAATAAACCTTTTTATTTCATTTAAAAATATATTAAAATTTAAATACAAATTACAATATTTCTACCAAATTGATATGATATAGGCTTTTGAAAGATCTAGGTTGAAAATTGTGAAATTGTATAGATGGCTAACAAACAAATTTTCAGATTTATATATTGATTATTTATTTTTAATGCATCAGCTTGTATATAAATGAAATACATGATAAGCGACAATTTTTTTTAATTTTAATTTTATTTTATTTATGGTAACTATTTTTTGTTTGGTGGTTTGAGATGAAGCTACAGTGAGTAAAAAGGGACTCACGGCCATGACAAATCTGGATTCCTGTAATTATAAATTGAAATTAAAGATGGCGGAAAGAAATATAAAATATGTAATGAAAAAAATAAATAAATCACAAAACTGTTTCCAGATGAAAGTAATTAAATGAATACAACTATTTCCAACAATCAAGACAAAGCTTAATTTTGATTCACTGTTTTTGGAACTGTTTCTTTATGCCTCTTCTTCTGCACTGTTTGTTAATAATGAGGAAAATTTTTTTTGTCGTCTAGCCTGGGGATTAATTAATGAAAATGATTTCTGAGATTTCGGTTGGCCGCTGATGAAGGGGGGAAGGAATAAAACAATTTAACGAGCAAACCGTGAGGTGTTTTAATTTTTGCTACTGCACTGAGTTTTCTGTTCGCTTAAAATATTTTGCGGAAAAGTAATTGAAGAGTAATTAAGGCTGAAAAGGTAACATATCATAATTACGGAAATGTTTGAAAATTTGAGATTCATTTTGTGTGCAACAGCCGTTGGCAATTGGAACCAGAAGAAAAAAAATGAGTGTGCATGAAAGAAAAAAAGATTCATTTGGAATAAAGAAGATTGCTAACTTTCTTTTTAATACTTATTATGTACTTATCTTTTTTTTCAGAAAATAAAGTATTTCTTTTCTTCAAATGACTGACTGAAAAAAAAAGAAAGAAAAGACTAGATTTAATGTTTTGAATAAATTAATTGTGTTTGAGGTTTTACAGAAAAATGAATAAATTACTCTGAAAGTATTCTTATAAAAAAATATAAGAAAACAAAAGCGTTTGTTTTTAGATGTATAAAAAATTATCAAATCCTGAGATAAAACACTTGAGAAACAGAATTTCATTAAAAAAAAATTTAAAAAAAAAGCCAGTTACTCAAAAGTCGTTTTTACAAGTTCTATTTGAAAAATGTAGACAAATAGAAGGAAAACAATTGATATTTTGAGAGGGGTTTAAATATTAAAATAATTCATGTTTAACGAAGCACGTAACTATTTCGTTAATTTTACAGGAATCCTCCCCAATATCACTTGAGGTAAAATTGCTTCCTGTGCAAAGCCATTTTTTTATACTATTTTTATGAACTTTTTAAAATAAAAAATTTATAATTCTTAAGTTCCTGAAATTGCTGGAAAATGCAGGCATTTAAGAATCTGACTCGTCTCTGGTGTGAACGGGGTTTCAGTGAGAGATAACGTGGCTTGTTTCTTGCGGAGATACGGAGATTTACGGAGATACTAGGAGCGAGAAATACTCCATTGTTTCTTACTTTCTACTGGAGCGCTGCTATAACTGCACAATAATTCTATGCAGTTTAAATTACTCCATTAAACCTTTACATGCCATTTAAAAATATTAAAATTTTAAATATAAATTACAAAATTTCTACCATTTCATTTGAAATAAGTTTTTGCCTACATAGATGCCAAATTTGAAATATCCAGGTTGAAAATTGTGAATTTGTATAGATTGTTAAAAATGCTGTATATACCTAGAACTTTTTGAATTATTCACCGCGTGAACTCATTACCATTCCACTTTACTGTAACTGTACTTCGGAGTAACCACTTTTCGCCCTGGACTTTTTTGTTGGTAGTCATCCGTGGTAGACGCGGGTTCCTTGTGTATGTATCACTATTATTTTTGTGTGTAATTTAGTCATTGTAATGTGTAAATAAAAGTATTAAGGAAATTTTTAAATTAACTCTCTACTTCCCGTCCCTTTGGATATCTCGTATTTGCTGCCCGTTCGACTGGAAAGGTAAGAGAAATTTATATGAAATTTTTCTGGTTTGGTGGATTGCTTTGGTGAGGTTATATAGATGACAAACAAGAACAATTTCAAATTTACATATGGATAACTTATTTTTAATGTATCATTTATATATAAACGAAATACATGATAAACTACGATTTTAAATATATATATATATTTTTTTGTGGCTTGAGATGAAGCTACAGTGAATAAAAGGGACACAAGGCCATGACAAATCTGGATTCCTGTAATTATAAAATGAAATTAAAGATGTCGTAAAGGAAAATAAAATATGTAAAAAAATAAATAAATAAATCACAAAGCTGTTGCCAGATGAAAGTAATTAAATGAATACAACTGTTCCAACAATCAAGACAAAGCTTAATTTTGATTCACTGTTTTTGGAACTGTTTCTTTATGCTTCTTCTATAAACCTAATAATTGTTTGTTAATAATGAGGAAAATTTTTTCTGTCGTCTAGCCTGGGGATTAATTAATGAAAATGATTTCTGAAATTTCGGTTGGCTGCTGATGAAGGGGGGAGGGAATAAAACAATTTAACGAGCAAACCGTGAGATGTTTTAACTTTTGCTACTGCACTCAGTTTTCTGTTCGCTTAAAATATTTTGCGGAAAAGTAATTGGAGAATAATTAAGGCTGAAAAGGTAACATATCATAATTACGGAATGTTTGAAAATTTGAGATTCATTTTGTGTGCAACAGCCGTTGGCAATTGGTACGAGAGCAGAAAAAAACGAGTGTGCAGAAAAAAAAAAAAAAGATTCATTTGGAATAAAGAAGATAACTGCTAACTTCATTTTTTTTTTAATACTTATTATGTACTTATTTTTTTTCTTTAGAAAATAAAGTAACTTATTTTTTTAAAAGTAGAAAAGACTAGATTTAATGTTTTGAATAAATTAATTGTGTTTGAGGTTTTACAGAAAAATGAATAAATTACACTGAAAGAATTCTTATAAAACAAATATAAGAAAACAAAATCGTTTTTTTATATGTATAAAAAATTATCAAATCCCCCAGATAAAACACTTGAGAAACAGATTTTCGCTTAAAAAAAAAAGAAAAAAAAGCCAGCTCAAAAGCCGTTTTTACAAATTCTGTTTGTAAAATATAGGCAAATAGAAGGAAAAAAATTGTTATCTTGAGAATGGTTCAAATATCATTAAAATAATTCATGTTTAACCAAGCACATAACTATTTAGTTAATTTTAAAGAAATCCTTCCCAATATTACTTGAGGTAAAATTGCTTTCTGTGCAAAACCCTTTTTTATGAATGTTTTTAAAATAAAGAATTTAAAATTTTTAAGTTGCTGAAATTGCTGGAAACTTAAGCAAGTCTTTAAAAAATATGCTTTAATTTAAATTGCAATATTTATATTATGAGATTCATTTTTTGAATAAAAGGGATAATGCCTTTTAATGGACGTAACATTGCATTTAGGCGTGAATTAATTATATCTTTTAATTGCCATTTTAGTTTGCATACCTAGAGAACGTACAACAATTTGAATTTATTGATGAATAGCATCTAACTGCAATGCCACATTTAAAGTGTCAATAAAGTAATGTGGGTAATATTGAAATGCAATAAAATTCTACAAATATATTATATAAATGAAGCATATATATCTATATATACATACCTATACATATACAAATATGTTGTTGTTGTTGTTTCTCATCCCACTTGGCTGGCCAAGCCCACGAGCCCATATGGACTCATGATTGAAGGGGAAGGAAGCAGCTTCTGTTGTGATGGAGCACCCGTAGGTAGAAGCCTGACTTTTGCTCCGTGGCGCTCTTACAGTCATAGGAGACCGGGACCTACGGTTTAAAGTGGATTCCGAACCACTACAAACATCCATGGCACCGCCGGGATTCGAACCCGAAACCTGTGGCACCGAGCGCCAGAGCGCTAGACACTCGGCCATTCAGGTCCCAAATTTACCAACGGCACGCAGTGTTCCCAGGTGGTCACCCACCCAAGTACTGACCGCGCCCAATGATGCTTAACTTCGGTGATCTAACGAGAACCGGTATATTCAGCATGGTACGGCCGTTGGCTTACAAATATATATATATATATATATATATATATATATATATATATATATATATATATATATATATATATATATATATATATATATATATATATATATATATATATATATATATATATATGGGAAAATGTCAATATAATTATTTATTTGAAATACTTTTATTAGATGTTACAATGATAAAATGTAATAACTAATAAAAGTATTATAATATAAAAAATTAGCGTAAAAGTATAAATGACATTTAGAATTAATTTTTTTCTCTGGATTTTTTTATTTTTATTTCATATACAGGGGAAAACATTATATTATTTATTATTATAAAAATAATCTAATTTTTTAGTTTTTAAAAATTTCGTGCCTCATACTATTTCGCAGCCTGAAGATTCTAAGTGATGTCTATGCTACCTATTTAGGCAAATTTAAAATTCAAGATTTGATTTGTTACGAAATAAATCTATCATTCATTAAAAAAAATATTTTTAATGAAATTTATGTAAAAAAATAAATTTTCAATTTCAAATTTATTTCAATTAAACTTGTCTAATTGCAATTGAAATAATGATCATTTAATAACAGCAGAGAACCTCTGCAAAAAAGTTAGGTTTATAGAAATGTCATCCAAACTACTCAGATTAACATAAATAAAATGTACGGACGTATTTCATTTTTATGTAAGGAAGTATATATATATATATGTATATATATATATATATATATATATATATATATATATATATATATATATATATATATATATATATATATATATAATATATATATAATATATATATAAAGTTTTCCTTGACGGAATGTTGTTTATCATACATGACGGAACGTATAACTACTAAATGTTCCATGCATTCTACGGTGTATATTCATTCATCAGATTATCAGTCTGAATTTCATAGAGCAGACAATCTGAGAGAAAACTCTTTATAAGCACAAAAATCTCCTATAAATCTCCTACTGTTTATAAAGCACATCTAATTCTTTATAAAGAGAAAAAATTGGTATAAACCTCATCTTATAAATAAATTATGTTTCCATGGAAAATCAAATTTTATTTTTTCGAGTATCAAGTATATTCGTATAAGAAATGCCTTAACCAATAAATAACTTTTTTTTTCAATTTTATTGTTGCTAAATAACTTAAACTGGAGTTTTTAAGATTAATATTTATTATCTTTTAATAAAAATTTGTGGAAAAATACAATATTATTTCCTTTTAAAAACATTCACTGTTTATTTCTTTAATCTTAAAAAAATTTTACGTATTGAAATACTTTAAGCTTGGATAAGATATATATTTCTAAAATACTAAAGAATGCCAAACAGATAAGAAGTAGAAAATTAAAAAAAAAAAATTTTATCGTTTAGATTTCAAGCGCATTACTTCCGCTGGAAAAAATTCTGAATTTATTCAAGTGTTAGTATTTGCCTGATACGACTTCAAAAACAAACATGATTTTTTTCCATAAATAATTTTTTATGTCATTCTCAAAATGAAGTATGTTAAATAATGATCATTTTTTTTATTTCAAAGCATGAAAGTGGTTTCATTTATAGTTAAGAATTTTGTAAAATGAGAATTGACTAAGCAACTTCAGCACAACAGCATTGAAATGAATAAAGTTCAAGTGAAGTTGTCTAAACTTCTGAAGGGATTATGAAATTGCGTTTCTAAAGGATGAGAAATAACGACTTTGAAAATTTTCTTAAAAACGCTTTTGAAATTTGTGATAAAACTAATCTGAAGGTTGTGAAAAAACAAATTTGAAGGTTGTGAAAAACAAATCTGATGGTTGTGAAAAAAGAAATCTGAAGGTTGTGAAAAAACAAATTTCTGAAGATAGTGAAATAACACTTTTGAAGAGTTAGAAAAGACCTTCTGAAATTTGTCAAAAAAAAAGAAGACTTATGAGATACCAACCATACCAACATTTTTAATTGAATTTTTGTTTGACGCATACAATCAGAGACCCACGAGAGAAGCAATTTCTATAAATTACTTAACACTTTGGAGATAATTAGCGTTAATGTGTACCACTTGAATTTCTTCACAATTTTTCGCGGATACATTGCTAGGATATTATTATTTCTCTTAAATTCTGAATTATTAATAACCTGTTACATAATATGTTTTTTAAAGTACTTATCAATTAAATAAACATGTGAAGGACAAAATTACAGAAATGCAAATAGAATGGAGACACTCTTATGCATTGTTTACTCATAAGTTCATTTTAGAAATTTATATTTGAATGCACTTTGAAATAAGGTCATTTAATTTTGGTTTATACTTCTCTGTAGACTTAACTCTTGTAAGTTACTTATACTTATTTACTTTTATTAATAACGGTATTATTTTTATTAATGTAATTGCATGAACAGAGCGTTCATAAACAAAATAAATCGCAATAATTACCTGCTACAACATTTTGATTTTAAGGTAAAATGCTTATTAACTTAATTGCGCATTTTACTTTAACCATATTATTCAGTTTTAATCTTCAATTATCAAGTAAAAACGAAATTCGAAGTGCAATATTTTTCTAATAATATATCTATGTTTTAGAAAAAAAAGGTGACATAACTAAAAATCTTTTTTTCAAGAAAGAATCATGAGATTCAGTCACATGATACTATAAAATAAAGATTATTCAATTCCTTCTATTAGCTCACACTCTCCCTATATATATAGTTCTAATGCAGCTGGCAAACACTTAGACACTTGTCTTGATGCCTTAAGGCAAGCACTGCGCAGACGTTACTCATTTAACACTACCCAGGAGGTGCGTGTAGCTTGAAGATAAGCCACAGACGCCCGCAACGCTCTACGATCGTGTTTGATAGGGACCTACGGTTTAAAGTGGATTCCGAACTACTTCACACATCCATGGCAACGCCGGGATTCGAACCCGAAACCTGTTGTACCGAGCACCAGAGGGCTAGCCACTCGGCTATTCAGGCCCTGTCTCCCTATACATAACTTGTTCAAATTTTCAATCATTAATAAATTACTTTTTATTCCTGCACTCAAGTTCAGATACATTTTTTTTTGAACTTGTAGGGGATGACACTGGATGTTAATACAGTTTTTTCAAATATTAATTCAGTAATTAAATTTAATTAATTAATTTTAATTATTTTTAGATTTAAGTCGCATATATCTATCAATAGATGGCGCCAGATAAACTTAAAAAAATGAAAGAAGATTACTTATAAAGGACTTTCTGCAATATAGTGAACAAAAGTAGGAATTGACTTTAAAAAAAATATTTTTGTATTATTTGTTTTTCCATAATATTAGAGAAAAATATCATAAAAGAAGTACTATAAATCAATTTAATCAAATCATTGCATAAAGCTCTAAGCTACATTAAAAGAGATAAACAATACACAGATGTAATACAACTATCACTGATGTACTTGAAAGTTATTCGAATATAAAATATCATGGAGGTCAAAACTCAAACGGTTAAGGATCAAGAAAATGCAAATTGCCCTTATATGAGCCACGGGTTAGAAAAATCCGATAAATAAATTTCAAAACATAGCAATTCCGCATTTCTTTCAATACATTTCTCTCTTTCAAAACGATCTGCAATCTTCATACGGCCACAACAGAAAGCATAACGACTTCTCCGAAACCAGAGAAAGGACAGGAGCATCCCAAAATTGTCCCATTTCCTCCTTGCCACCTTTTTGGGATTTTATCTTGACGAAGCATCTCTGGCGGGAAAAGTTCTCCGGCCCGAGTCCCGTTCTCCGGGATTTATTTACAGTAAAATGTAAATGGCTTTTCTGCAGGAGGTTCGACGTTTCAGGAGAAAATCAGGAAATGGGCGAATCTAAAAAACGGGATCAGGAACTAAGTGAGATTCGGGATAGGACTTCAGATAGAGAGACTAGTAGAATCCTTCTGCAACAAAAGAAGTTGATTCCGGTTTTTCCTGTTGGCATCTGGATCGCGTTCGTGAGCCATTTGCTTTGATCGCCCAGTCAGATTAAAAAGCAGATGTATTGAATTCGTGATTAGGCGACAAATTTCGTACACTAAGTTTTGAGATAAAGATGCTCGATAGACCTTATTCTAAATGGAGATACACTCATGTCCATAAATTAAGGATAATTCAGAATCACACAGAAATTGAACTCTAAAATAAAAATTTCACCTGTAGAATTATCACACACATCTTGAAGAAGACTATGCAAATTACAGGAAACCACCAGATGGCACTGATAGTATGTCACAATGACGAGAGTATAAGAGAGGGGTATATAAGGAATGTTGGCAAAGAAGTAAAACTGTTCACAAGCGCTTTAAAAGAATTTTAGTGCAATAACCGCATAATTATGGCACAAAGGAAGCATTTGGATGATTTTTTACGTGGTAGAATTATCGGACGACTGGAATGTGGACGTACCCAGCTGGAAGTGTCCGAGGAACTTGGAATCGCCCAGAATGTTCTCTCCAGGCTTCGGCAACGATTCCAAGATGATGGTAATGTGAGTAGATGTTACAGCACAGGTCGCCACCGAGTTACAACGCCGAATGAGGACCAGTATTTAGCAGTTACTGCCAAAAGAAACAGACGGAGCACAGCATCCGACCTGTCTCGTCAGCTCTCTTCAGTACATACTCCAGCTCTTCAGCTCTTAACACGACAGACAAAACGAAATCCGTTGTAATATATATCGCCTTTGGCTAGTAAAAATTGTAATATCGGGCTCTCTCCTAAGCAGGGTTTGGAATAAATATTAATATGAACGTAGGGGAAGTCAACTCAGGTAGAGGTGATGTTTGCACTGGTTGCACTTCTCGTACTGGTAGAGGTGATGTTTGCTTCGAGTTTGATTGGTTTGGTTTGTCGGTTTATGGTCATTTTATGCACACGAGGGCTAAACAGACCGGGACCCTCTGGGTCTGAAGTTTGTAAAGTAGACTATATTCTTTCTTTTTTTTTTAAATCTTTCTGAATGATAAAAGGAAAACATATTAATGTCTTCAAGGCTATGTCGAGAATAGGAACGATAAATATATAGCCAGGAACGTTTTTCTATTTGAACTTGAGAAGTCTTAAGGCGGGAATGGTACTCCTTCGTAGGATAATTTTAGATGAATTCGTTCCAATGTATGATAGCATAATGTCAATGCAGGCTAGTTAAATTCTTTTGAGACATCTGAAGTTTTCGCGTCGAATTATCTTAATCATAGTGGCTAGAATTTGAAAGTCGTATCTTAAAAGGTTGATAACAGTTTTAATAGAAAAAAAGTTTAAAAAACATGGGTCACTAATACAATTACAGCCTTCTTATTTGCAAAAGAATATTCCATTGAAGTGTTTATTTCGAGTACTTTAAAATTCAAAATTAAGTTTTATAAATTAACATTTTTTGTAACACAGTAAATATACAAATAATGATTTTCAGGTTAAATAAACACCTACAATGTGAATATGATATTTTACAGCTTAATAAGCTTCATTTAAGGGTTTTTTTAAATTTTAAATTCAAAAAAATTATGTTGATGTATAATATCAAAATAAACCATGAGCTTTTATTCAGTATTGCTTAATTTTCCCCAGAAAGTACAAATACACTACTTTATTTGCTTATGTTTAATAATACACTTCATTGGAAATGCCATAATTAATAACAGTCATAAATATTAATTTATTACAGAAGCATAAAATAACTAAACAACAGAATTTTCGTAGTGGATAAAGTAAATATATTATTTCATAACGTCGAAAATTAAATTGCAATTAAACTCATCATTCCTGTGTAATATCTGGATCTATTTTTTTTCTTAATTATTTTCTAAAGAAGATTGGTGTAAAAATGTTTTTTTTTTAAAAATTATATCCTTTACTTTATTTGGGCATTCAGTTGGAAAAGAAAGATATTAGATTGCAAAAGACCATTCTGCTAATAAACGGAAAAACTTCCCCAATTGGCTGGCATCTGCTACACAAATAAAGTAACGGATATTATTCTCTTTTAATTAAATTAATTAAGTCTTTGGAGAACTGTTCATTTCCTTTTTTAATCACTTGCTGTTTGCCGAAGAGGTAGAATAATTAATGAAAAAAGAAGATGGAAAGGTTGTAGATATAACCAAAGTTTTTTTTCATTCTTTCTCGGAATTTTTTTAAAGAAAAAGTTTCTATAAATTGGTAGTTTCCTTTTTCTTTGTTGTTGTTATTATTATTTAGGGATCGTAGTTTTTTTTCTGGAATATACCTAGTAAATTGTGAGAAAACATTGCTACTTTGGGAAAAGAAAGAAAATTAATAAGGTATTTAATTGCGTAATTAAATTTTTAGACTAAGTAAATTAAAATATAATTAGCTTATAAGACCCATTGAAGTTTTCTCTTCTTATGCAATTTATATGCAAATGCGTAGGGTAGTGAAATTTTAATTGCTTTACGATCTTCTTTTTAAATAAAAGAATATAGTTCAATAATAATAATAATAATAGTATTTTTAAATTCACATTTCATTTTCTGGAGTTTCATGATCTTTTTTTTTTTTTTTTGCTGAACAGCGATGGATCAGGTGTTCCATTTAAGTTTACCCACCGATGACTGCCAAGCCACTATTAACCCACCAATGGGGTGATGAGGGAAGGATATGAGTATAATATATTGATTTATACTACTTACTATAAAATATATATCTGTGCTAAATACAAAATTTAATTAAATTTTATATTTAGCACAGATATATATTTTAATAGTGTATCAAATAGTCTACTGTGTGGCATTGATTTCAATTGGCAGTTTCCTTACATAAATATTTCAACTCTAATTTTTATTTCATCAAAAGAAATACGTGTATTAATATCTTACAAAACTGATATTTATACTCTCCAAAACAGTAAGAGACTTATTTATGTGTACGTTTAAAACATTATCATTTCATGGTGGTTTACATAGTTATTTGTCGATCATCCATCTTTAATATCTGTGATCGCCTTCTTATGGCTATAACAGCAGAAATGCTCGTCTCAAAACATTTGGGTTGCAAATTTCTCTCTGTTTAGTTATGCATCATTTCCGAAAAAGAATTTAAGCATCAGTAACTGGATACATTCTCAAATACTTTCTATTGCCAATGCACCGAGATTTAAAGATTTGAAATTTAAATGATGTACAGAGGTTTATGTGGGTCATTTATTATACATTCATATTGACTTTTATTGAAGAATGCGATAAATAAATAAAGCATCCATTTTGTATCTAAAAAATGTTATCAAATATACCTTCCTGCTCTTTCATTATCGTTAATGAATCTTCAGAGCTATTTGTCTTAGCTATTTGAATAATAGGAAACCAATAATTTATTTAAGATATTTTATAAACAAGGGAATATACAGGACAACACTGTCTAAGATCATTCATGTTAGAATAATTTAGGAGGAGAACGTATTTCTTATTTTCTTTTAATTTTTGCTCTATGATGACCGCGACTTGATGGCCTTTGGTACTTCAGGTTCGAATCCTGGCGAATTCCTCCTTACATCTAAATGTTTTTGGAAGGCAATGCCATCCTTTCATCCTCATGAATAACAGAGAAATATTTTGTGAATAAAAAGTTTCTCGGCCTTTTATTATCACATTTGATTTTTCAATGATTAAAATTGCTATGATTTTCATTTTGATCGAAAGGCTGTGATAACAAAAGAATGAATCAATTCAAACCAAACAATTTCCCAGCTACCTCTGTATCAAGTCAATATCTTTTCTGGATAGACTACTCAGATTTTTTTTTTTTTTTCACATAACAAAATGTTTATTAAGCAGTACTCGCAGCACACATTAAGCGATTTCACAGCACACATAAAAATTATAGAACATGTAATCTATTCAACAACCTCTACCCTTCACTAGCAAATCACATTCCAATCTTTGCATCACCATTTCAAAACAAAAACAAACCACACTAGCAAATACCTCGTCTCCGCAGACCTCTACCCTCTGTAGCTATCTGCTATCAACTCTCTCTCTCCACATCCGTCCAGACATGGGCTTGGCAGACAGCTCTGATGACGTCACCCAGATAACGTCTCAAATATATATAAAAATTATTTTAAAAATGTCCAACTATAGAATGTGAACAACAGGAATAAGTTCTTGCGAGACGTTTATTTTCCATTATATTTTTTAGAAAATAAATTCTACTTTGAAGAAAAAAATATACTTAAACTACATTGATTTATATTGCTGATATTTCAGTGATGCTTTGAGTATCGAATATGCTGCAAAGAGAGAATATACGATAGGTATATTATTACATATGCCGCAGTTGATATATGTAATACTATACTTATTTTCTCAACGGCCATGCCATGCTGAATATACCGGTTCTCGTTAGATCACCGAAGTCAAGCATCATTGGGCGCGGTCAGTACTTGGGTGGGTGACCACCTGAGAACACCGCGTGTCGTTGGCATTCACAAATTTGGGACCTGAATGGCCGAGTGTCTAGCGCTCGGTGCCACAGGTTTCGGGTTCGAATCCCGGCGGTGCCATGGATGTTTGTAGTGGTTCGGAATCCACTTTAAGCCCATGGTCCCGGTCTCCTATGACTGTAAGAGCGTCACGGAGCCAAAGTCAGGCTTCTACCTACGGGTGCTCCATCACAACAGAAGCTTCTTCCTTCCCCTTCAACCATGAGTGCGTATGGGCTCGTGGGCTTGGCCAGCCACGTGGGATAAGAAACAGCAACAACATACTTATTTTCTCCAATCTTGTAAAAAATTGCTGCTAGCATTGGTACGATATGTCATATTAATGCGACTTTTCGCATCGAAATCCTTTCCACTTACCTATGTTATCATGTTAAATGTTTGGATAGATTATGTAACGATTTCGACATGGAATGCTTTACAAAGGGATTGAAAAGAGTACATAAATCATTCATGCAGGTGCGAAACACTATTTTGTAAATAATTAAAAATTCCATTTTGTGAGAGGTATATTTTCTATAAAATATTATTAGAAATAGAAATTTGATTTTTATTGATTTGATTAAACAATTGATTTGATTTTGATATAAAAGATCAATTTTCGGTTATTTTTATCAAATTTTTAGCATATAAAATTAAATTTTTTTTTCATTTTTAATGTGAAATTCAAAATGTTTAGATTATACAATAAAAAAATTTTCAAGAAGAAAAAAAAATCGAAAATTCCTCCTTTGAAACTGTACAACTTAAAAGAAAGTTTTGAAGATAGCAATTCGTACTACTTTTATCGTATGTGAGTTTATTTAGGTATATTCAATGCAGTACTCATAATAGCAGACTTAATTTCTTTTAAATTTTATATTAGACTATAATTAAGTGGAAATATGCTATCGTTAATTGATTGTTTTACACAAAAAGGGTTCCATAAAAGAGAAAAATTATGTGCTGATTAATATCGTCCATTCTATTTTATCTCAACAGCTTGTTAAAAAATGATTCTATGCTGAAAAACGACCTACATAAAAACAAATTAGAAGCTACTTTTCCGATATATAGCGCAGATTACTCAATCTTCCACACAGTTGTTGATTCCACGACATCTTAACTCGATCTTTACTACCATTTTGATCTCCTAACTCTGTAGCTTATACCTTTATCGATGGATGGCAGTGAACCAGTGCCGGAGTAATCTGGGCATTCACGTTTAGGGAAATGCCGGACTTTAAAGCGATGCGGGTGCTTATCAGGCGATTCTGGTCATCAAACGGGACTTATCGGCCATTCGTCATTTAAAGCCAACCAGAAAGGCTTATGGAAGCGTTACAAACTTATAAATTTTGTTAAAGGAAATCTTTTGAATTGCTTAGCTTGGTTAAATGTATATAAATAGTGAGGTGCAGCATGACATGGAGGGATTTTTGATATTTAATGTGACCCAAAATTACGTACTAGACATGAAACAATGCAATGAAAAGCATTAAAAGGATATAATATTCTCTGAGGTACGGGAAAGGGAATGGTTGATAAAGTCATGCGTCATGGGTGTTCACTGATCTAGTACAAGAGTCCGACCAAATTTTTTTTTTTTTTTTTTTTTTTGCTTTGCGTCATTTTCTAGAATTCTAATAGGTGGCGTTAGAAGTGATGTAAAATTACTAGATTACAATCGCAAGTACAAGAAAAATTTAAAAAAAAAAAAAATCTAATTTCTGTAAAACGGAATACATTATGATGTTCATTATATGCCATACATAGATGTTTTTTCAAATTTAAAATAGCGAAGGCGATGACTACGATATCCTCAAAAAATTTGTTTTACTATGACTTTAATTGATTAAAAAAATGGCAAAAAATTCGATGCTTATTTATAGTAGTAAAAATAAATATAGTAGTTAATAAATTAAAATTATTAATTTAATATAATAGTTAATTTAATTATAATAATAATTAATATAATAGTAATATAATTTTATTATAATAGTTTTGAAATACTTCGTAAGTTCGCTTCAATAACATTTGCGGTTTTAAAATTTTATTAAGATGATCGTTATTGAAGTACACAAGAAAAAAACAAACCGAAAACAAAGCATTGAAAAGTGTAAATTTGCAACTGCATTTACAATTTGCAAATGTATTTTTTTTAACATTTAGACCTCAAAATGGAACCATAATATATTTATTGATTACTCCAAAATTTAGCATTGATGCATTCTGCATATTCTTTCAAATTTTTTTTCTGCACAAACTAAAAGAAATATTTAAAAAATAAAAAAAAATAAAAACATTGAAAATGAACAAGTATTACAAAGTATTCAACTAATTTTAAATATCCCAAGAAACCTAAATGGAATTGGAAAATTGGTGTTGAGTAATCTAAAGTTTTGTAAGTATTTGCAGAAAATTTTGAAAATTGAAAACTTGAATGCAATAGTACAGGTTTTGTACTCCAACACCAATCCACAAATTTTCCTCGCTAGGGGAAAAAGAAATATCCTCTACCTTATTCATATATCTGCTATCACATCACTAGACAACATGAGGAAGCATAGAAAATATCAGCAGTTTTCAAAATTTGACAGCATTCAAAACAGTGGTATCAAAATCTTTTCCCCATATGAGTCCTTGCGGAATTTAAAACATAATCGATTGATGGATTAAAAGTTCAAAGTAACTTTCCGCTTATAGTAACAAACACAAAGTACTAATATATTCTTGTCTAGGCAGTAGTACAAGTTCTGTATTCTATAACCAATCCACAAATTGTCCTCGTTCGAGGGAAAAGAAAAAGTATCAACCTTAATATTCATATATCTGCTATGACATCACTAGACAACATGAGGAAGTATAGAAAATATCAGCAGTTTTCAAAGTTTGATAGAATTCAAAACTGTGGCATCAAAATCTCTTCCCTATTTGCGTCCTTACTGAATTAAAAAGTATAATCGATTGATGGATTAAAAGTTCAATGTAACTTTCCGCTTTTAGTAACAAACACACTATACTAATATATTCTTGTTGAGACAGTGGTACAAGCTTTGTACTCCAAAACCAAACCACAAATTTTCCTCACCAAGGGCGAAAACGAAATAATATCTATCTTAATATTCATATATCTGCTATTACATCAATAGATATCATGAGGAAGTATAGAAAATATCAGCAGTTTTTAAAGTCTGACAGAATTCAAAACAGTGGTATCAAAATCTCTTCCCCATCTGAGTCCTTACGGAATTAAAAACATAATCGATTGATGGATTAAAAGTTCAAAGTAACTTTCCACTTATAGTAACAAACACAATTTATTACTATATTCTTGTCCAGACAGTGGTACAATCTTTGTACTCACCAAAACCATTCCACAAGTTTTCCTCGTTAGAGAAATAGCATCTACCTTCATATTCATATATCTGCTATGGCATAACTAGACAACATGAGGAAGTATAGAAAATATCAGCAGTTTTCAAAATTTGACAGAATTCAAAACATTGGTATCAAAATCTCTTCCCCATATCAGTCATTACGGAAATAAAAATATAATCAATTGTTGAATTTAAAGTTCAACGTAACTTTCCGCTTATAGTTACAAATACATTATACTAATATATTCTTGTCTAGACAGTGGTGCAACCTTTGTACTCCAAAACCAATCCGCAAATTTTCCTCGTTAGAGAAATAGTATCTACCTTCATATACATATATCAGCAATGATATCACTTGACAACATGAATAAGTATAGAAAATATCACCAGTTTTCAAAATTTGACCGAATTCAAAACAGTGCTATCAAAATCTCTTCCATATCTGAGTCCTTTGAAGTTATGAGATAATGCATTGAAAAAGAAAGCAGGTAAAGACTAATAGGTGACTTGCCCAGATATATGCATATATATATATAAATATAAAGAAAGAGACAAATAACGTTTTGAAGTAATCTAAACAAAACGAGGAATAATTAATTTATAAATATAAAAACAAATAAATATCATTAAGAAGCAGATTTTAAGGAAAAAGGTTCGAGAGAAATAGAACAAGTGAACAGAAAGAAAGTCTAAAAATAAAATAGAAGTAAACCGTAAGAAGAAATGATTGCGAAAACGCGTTGCCAAAATAACGCGGGATGCTGAAGGTCAAGGTCAGCTGTAACTTTTCGCTTATAGTTACAAACAAAATATACTGTTATATTCTTTTCTAGACTGTGGTACAAGTTTAGTACTCTAAAGCCAAAACACAAATTTTTCTCGCTATGTAAGAAAAAGAAATAACTTCTACCTTAATATTCACATATCTGCTTTGACATCACTAGAAAACTTGAATAAGTATAGAAAATATCAGCAGTTTTCAAAATTTGACAGAATTCAAAACAGTGTTATCAAAATCTCTTCCCCACTGAGTCCTTATGGAATTTAAAATATAATTGATTGATGGATTAAAAGTTCAATGTAACCTTTCGTTTATAGTAACAAACACAAATTATTAATATATTCTTGTCTAGACAGTGTCTATTTATTATTCAGTAACTAAGCTATAACGCACGTTAAATAATAAAATGCATATCTTTCTAAAATCCATTTTCCATCATAATGAAATTTCTAAAGAAACATCCACCAGAAACACACAAGAAAAAGCTTAAGCATGGTTTTGTCCTTGAGAGTACATAACAGTACAGTATATTGAGACAGCAAACATTGAATCTCATAAAAGTTTTTTCCTATGGTATTTTGAATGTTTGTTTAAGACTCATTTATGTGCTAATCCCGAAGTTCTTTTATAAACTACTTTTTATGTATTGAACAAGAAAGAAAATTAGCCCGGGTTGACTGTTTCGCCCAAATACTTTTCGCTCAAGTTAATAGTAAAAGTTTCATCTTATGTATTCATTGACGATTTCTTGAGTTGATTTTGAGAACTCAATTACGGAAATTTCATTTCTTATTTATAATATTTATAGTGGAATATTTTTAGATATTTTAAAAATTAACAAATAAAAAATGAGAACAAAAATCTGTTGGTGCATATTAATCATTAAAGTATACTTTACTTATAATAGTGTACTATATTTGTAATATTTATTTAAAATTTTACTATACATTTTATTCAAATTCTTAAATTTGTTTTCAATATTTTAACTGATTGAGATAATTGATTAAATGGTTATCTTAAACTGGTCACTGGATATATATGTATATAAAATAGATGACTCGTATTTATCAGATAACAAAAGCCATCAAAAATACATTTATCCATTAAGATTTGTTTTGAATCCAAGGTATTATTATTTGATGTAGATTTCCATCGAATACTGAAATATTATGCAGCATGCATATCGGAAGCCTTACATGCACATCGGTAGCTTGAGTAAGCACTATATCAGGTTTACGATAAGCTGGCGTTTAAGACACGAGATTGATATATGTGATTCAAACAGCGCTTTAAAAGAAGACATAATTAGATAATCTTTTCGGGATCACACCGAAACTTTTGGGGAAACACTCGCCCATTCGCTCTCAAATGTGGACGTCATTTGAAACAAATTGTTTTTTTTTTTGCTGCTATAAATCCTAGAAACATATCCAAAGAACATTTAATAAAACTAATATTCTACAATATATCGCTAAAATTTTTCCACCAAATAGCATTATGAAATGATATGGAAATGTTTCCTTAAAACTATTTTTACCTTCCAGATGAAAATCCAATATTTTGTTTTAAAAAAAGTTTTTTTAAACAATTTATAAAACAATTCGAAATTATGATTTGATAAATTTAGAATTATTTTTGATAAAGAAACGCAACTTTTAGTTAACTTTAACCCATTTATACGCACTTTGGTGTACAAGCGGTCTTGAGTCTTGTTCAGTAACCTGGAATTAGAGATTTACAAAAGTGATTAAAATGAAACATAATTTTTAATCAAAATTCATTGTCAACACACTTTCACCATAATTACATGTGTATGTACTGATATTGTTATGTACTGTGTTATGTACTGATATTGAAAAAGTTTTTATACAATTAAAAAAAGTTTTTAAGAGTTTTTAAAGAAAGACAAAATATATTTAAAAAATTGTATAACTCTATATACTCTCATAAGCAATTCAATTTGTAACCCTAATTGAATCATCTGTGATCCATCTACTTAACAGGCCGTTCTAGGCAACCTAGGTATTCAAGTACTTGTAGAAATGCTTTCAAGTTTCACCAACCACAGTCTTTCAAGATTTGCTTCAGAGGAATCCTTCATACAGCGAAAGATTATTTTATATTCCCTGCTGTTAAATGCTGTTTCAATTATGGATTAGGGTTGCAATTAGAGCATCCGTAATGTCCCTAATTCCCCTGGAGTCCAAACCTAATTCCGAAGAATTTACTAGGCGATAATTCGTAATTGCATGGAATGATCAAAACTGAAACGTTATTTTGACTTCGTTAAAACTCGGCTATGGCTTAAATTTAATTATGGATAAACGCTGCACTCTAGCGTAACACATTATAGGGCTCTAATTGAAATTGGGAATGGATGCCACGTATTTGCGAAAAACTTTAAAGCTGTCACTCATTTAAAATTGCACTAAATCAATCTCTCTCTCTACTCCTAGAATAGGAGTAAGCAATTTTGAGAAATTGCATCCGTTTTAAAAATCTGGGGGTCATAGATTGAGATTTATTTCAATACTTAATTTACTTGGTGGAAGTCTCAATCATAAATCAACATTCAGAAGTTTCATTAAGTTTCTCATTTAAAATAACGTTTATAAAATTTTGTTGTAACATATATTTATTAATAAAACCCGTACAGTTTAATGCGATACGAATATAAATGCAATGTTTGTCCTTTGTATTTGCATAAATACTATACTCATAATTTATTCAATCAGAGCATATAATTTGAATGATAAATAATTTTGAGAAATAAATAAAAAATATTTAAATAATTTTTTCCGTAAAAAAAATGTCCCTGAATAGTTGAATGACTCCTTCATTTCACCGATATTTGATCACATTAAACACCAAATGCGTTTAGCTATACAGATAGTACATATTCAGCGTGAAATATTGGAATGATACCTAAGGTAGGAAATTGTAACTGAAAATGAAGTTTAATTTTGTATCAACAACACACTTTCACTACAATTATGTACCAATATTGAAAACGTTTAAAGACAAAATATATTAAAATTTTTTATGCCAGTAGCTCTATGTACTCTCATAAGCAATTGAATTTGAGACCCTAATTGAATCATCTGTGATCCATCTACTTAACAGGCCGTTCTAGATATTCCTGTGCTTGTAGATACAAGTTTCACCAACCTCACTCAGTCTTTCAAGATTCGCTAAAGAGGAATCCTTCAAACAAACAGCGAAATACTATTTTATGTTCCTTGCTGTTAAATGCTGTTTTAATTATGGATTAGGGTTGCAATTTTAGCATCCGTAATGTCCCTAAATCTTTCAATTTCGCTTAACGAATTCTTCCCCTGGAGTCCAAACCTAATTCCGAAGAGTTTACAAGGCGATAATTCGTAATTGCGCGGAATGATCAAAACTGAAAACGTTATTTTGACTTCGTTAAAACTCGGCTATGGCTTAAATTTAATTATTGATAAATGCTGCACTTTAGTGTGACACATTATAGGGCTCTAATTGAAATTGGGAATGGATGCCACGTATTTGCGAAACACTTTAAAGCTGTCACTCATTTAAAATTGCACTAAATCAATCTCTCGCTCTACTCCGAAAATACGAGCAAGCAATTTTGAGAAATTTCATCCGCTTTAAATGGCTAGAGATCATAGATTGAGATTTATTTCAATACGTAATTTATATGGTGGAAGGCTCAATCATAAATATAATTTTTTTGAAGTTTCATTAACTCTCTCATTTAAAGTAATATTTATCAAGTTTTGTTGTATATTTATTAAAGAAAACTGTAGAATTTAATGTGTTAGAAATGTTAATGAAATAACTATCCTTTGTATTTGTGTAAATATTATACACATAATTTATTCAATCAGAGCATATAATTTGAATGTTAAATAATTTTGAGAAATAAATAAAAAAATAGTTAAATCTTTTTTTTCTTTTTTAAAAAAATGCCCGTGAAAAGTTGAATGACTCCTTAATTTCATCAATATTTGATCACAGTGACACAAAATGCGTTTAATACAGAGAGTGCAGATTCAGAGTGAAATATTAGAATGATACCAAAAGATGGAAATTTTAAATGAAAATGAATCTTAATTTTGAATCAAAACTCATTGCCAACACACTCACACTATAATTATGTACCAATATTGAAAACGTTTATAGACAAAATAAATTTAAATTTTTTTATAGCTGGATGTACTCTCATAAGCAAATCAATTTGAGACCATAATTGAATCATCTGTGATCCGAATACTTAATAGGCGACCTAAGTATTCCCGTACTTGTAGAAATGCTTCCAAGTTTCGCCAACCTCACTCAGTCTTTCAAGATTTGCTAAAGAGGAATCCTTCACACAAACAGCGAAAGATTATTTTGTATTCCCTGCTGTTAAATGGTGTTTTAACAGCAGTGAATAATTATGTACCAATATTGAAAATGTTTATAGACAAAATATAATGGTGTTTAATTATGGATTAGGGTTGCAATTAGAGCATCCGTAATTTCCAAATATCTTTCAATTTGGTAGAACGCATTCCTTCTCCTGGAGTCCAAACCTAACTCCGAAAGAATTTACAAGGCGACAATTCGTAATTGCATGCAATGATCAAAACTGAAAACGTATTTTGACTTCGTTAAAACTCGGCTGTGGCTTAAATTTAATTATGGATAAACGCTGCACTTTAGCGTGAAATATTATAGGGCTCTAATTGAAATTGGGAATGGATGCCACGTATTTGCGAAACACTTTAAAGCTGTCACTCATTTAAAATTGCACTAAATCGATCTCTCGTTCTTTACTCCTAAAATAGGATCAAATCAATTTTGAGAAATTTTATCCGTTTTAAATGGCTAGAGGATCATAGATTGTGATTTATTTCAATACTTAATTTACATGGTGGAAATCTCAATCATAAATCAACATTCAGAACTTCCATTAACTCTCTTATTTAAAATAACGTTTTTCAAATTCTGTTGTAACTTATATTATAAATACAGCAGAATTTAATGCGATACAAATTTTTATGCAATGGCTTACTTTTGTTTGTCCTATGTATAAATATTAAACATATGATTTATTCAATTCGAGCAGATAATTTTAATGCGGCTTGCAAAATATTTGTTACAAAATTTCAAAGGTGTCCTTTAATTTATTTATAAAAATAAGGTAAGTAAAAATTGCTTTTTAAAAATAACAGTCAAATGCACAACAAAAGTGTTCTAATCAATTGTTTAAAGTAACCGACAACATATAGGGCTGAAATTTTTAAATAATGTTGTATGAAAAATTTTGGCGCTATTGTTAAATTAGGTTCTAAAACATCGATAAACATGAAAATCAAAATATATTTCATGAATATCTTTTTGGTAAAATGTGGCAGAAAAAGATTTTTTTTTTCGTTTACGTAAGCACTCTAAGCATATTAAAACTTATCACATTTATTTTCCTAAATATTGACATATATCCGTATAGATGATGGATGTGATGTATGCATTGAATTGTTGGCTTAGAATAGTGCTCGAAATAATACTATAGGGCCCGGTAAGAAAGTTCCTAGTTAAAGTTTCAGCACCATTGAATAAAAGCACCATCTGCTAAAGTTGGTCAATGCACGCAATTCTTATAAGAGCCAATTCTTATATGGCCATGGATTCCTGTAATTATAAAATAAAATTAAAGATGGCGGAAAATAAAAATAAAATATGTAAAAAAAAATAATAAATAAATCCTAAAACTGTTGCCAGATGAAAGTAATTAAATGAATACAACTGTTTCCAACAATCAAGACAAAGCTTAATTTTGATTCACTATTTTTGGAACTGTTTCTTTATGCTTCTTCTGCATTGTTTGTTAATAGTGAGGAAATATTTTTTTGTCGTCTAGCCTGGGGATTAATTAATGAAAATGATTTCTGAAATTTCGGTTGGCTGCTGATGAAGGGAGGAGGAATAAAACAATTTAACAAGCAAACCGTGAGGTGTTTTAATTTTTGCTACTGTACTGAGTTTTCGGTTCGCTTAAAATATTTTGCGGAATTGGAAGTAATTGGTGAATAATTAAGGCTGAAAAGGTAACATATAATAATTATGGAAATGTTTGAAAATTTGAGATTCATTTTGTGTGCAACAGCCGTTGGCAATTGGAAAAAAAGAAAAAAAAAATAGTGTGCATAAAAAAAAAAGATTCATTTGGAATAAAGAAGATAACTGCTAACTTCATTTTTTTTAATATTTATTATGTACTAATTTTTTTTCTTTCAGAAAATAAAGTAACTTTTTTTTCTGCTTCAACTGACTGACTAAAAAGAAAAGTCTATATTTAATGTTTTGAATAAATTAATTGTGTTTGAGGTTTTACAGAAAAATGAATAAATTACACTGAACGTTATTCTTATAAAAAAAAATAAGAAAACAAAAAAGTTTTTTTAGACGTATAAAAAATTATCAAATTCCCAGATAAAACATTAGAGAACAGATTTTCGTTTACAAAATTAAAAAAAAAAGCAATTACTCAAAAGTCGTTTTTACAAGTCCTATTTGAAAAATATAGGCAAATAGAAGAAAAAAAATTAACATTTTGAAAATGGTTTAAATATTATTAAAATAATTCATGTTTAACGAAGCACATAACTATTTAGATAATTTTGCAGAAATCCTCCCCAATATCACTTGAGGTAAAATTGCTTTCAGTGCAAAACCCCTTTTTTATATAATTTTTTATGAACGTTTTTAAAATAAAGAATTTATAATTTGTAAGTTGTTGAAATTGCTGGAAAATGTAAGTAAGCTTTTAAGAAATATGCATTAATTTAAAGGGCAATGTTTATATTAAGAGATTCATTTTTTAATAAAATGATATTTTAATTATCATTAGTATTTAGGCTTGAATTAAGTATATATTTTAAATGTCGTTTTAGTTTGCATATGATAACTTTAATATAGTTTACTAAATGTAATGTAACATTTGAAGTGTCAATAAGTTAACGTGGATAGTATTGTAATAACGCAATAAAATTCTACACATATGGCAGATATATGATATAAATGATATTTTATAGTGACTCATGCTTAGATATATTCTTTTTTTGTGCCTTGAGATGAAGCTACAGTGAGTAAAAGGGAGACACGACAAATCTGGATTCCTGTAATTATAAAATGAAATTAAAGATGGCGGAAAGAAAAATAAAATACGTAACAAAAAAAAATAAAAAAAATATCACAAAACTGTTGCCAGATGAAAGTAATTAAATGAATACAACTGTTTCAACAATCAAGACAAAGCTTAATTTTGATTCACTGTTTTTGGAACTGTTTCTTTATGCTTCTTCTGCATTGTTTGTTAATAACAAGGAAATTTTTTTTGTCGTCTAGTCTGGGGATTAATTAATGAAAATGATTTCTGAGATTTTGGTTGGCTGCTGATGAAGGGGGGAGGGAATAAAACAATTTAACAAGCAAACCGTGAGGTGTTTTAATTTCTGCTACTGCACTGAGTTTTCGGTTCGCTTAAAATATTTTGAGGAAAAGTAATTGGAGAATAATTAAGGCTGAAAAGGTAACATATCATAATTACGGAAATGTTTGAAAATTTGAGATTTATTTTGTGTGCAACAGCCGTTGGCAATTGGGAACGGGGAGCACAACAAAAAAAAAAGCGACTGTGCACAAAAAAAAAAAAAAAAAAAAAAAGATTCATTTGTAACAAAGAAGATAACTGCTAATTTTATTTTTTTTAATACTTATTATGTACTTATTTTTTTTCTTCAGGAAATAAAGTAACTTTTTTTTTCTTCTTCAACTGACTGACTGAAAAAAAAGGAAAGACTAGAATTAATGATTTGAATAAATTAATTGTATTTGAGGTTTTACAGAAAAATGAATAAATTATACACTGAAAATATACTTATAAAATATATAAGAAAACAAAAGCGTTTTTTTAGATGTGTAACGAAAATATCAAATCCCAAGATAAAACACTTGAGAAACAGATTTTAATTTTTAAAAAAATGTAAAAAGAAAAAAAAAGACAATTACTCAAAAGCCCTTTTTACAAGTTCTGTTTGTAAAATATAAGCATATAGAAGAAAAAATTTGCATTTTGAAAATTGTTTAAATATTCTTAAAATAATTCATGTTTAGCGAAGCACATAACTATTTAGTTAATTGTACAGAAATCCTCACCCAATATCACTTGAGGTAAAATTGCTTTCTGTGCAAAATCCTTTTTTTATATATTATTTTTTATTTACATTTCTTAAATAAAAAAATTATAATATTTAAGTTGCTGAAATTACTGGAAAATGTAAGAAAGGTTTTAAAAAAGTTATGTTAATTTAAAGGTTTAATGTCTATATTACGAGATTCATTTTTAGAACAAAAGTGATAATATATTTTAATTGACATAATATTGAATTTAGTAATTTTTTTTATGTAGTCAATTTAGTATATCTTTTAATTGTCATTTTAGTTTGCAAATCTAGGAAAGGTACTACAATTTGAATTTATTCATAAATAGCATCTAACTATAATGTAACATATGAAGTGTCATTAAATTAATGTGGATAGTATTGCAATGCACTAAAATTCTACATATATGACATAAATGAAGCACACGATATTTTATAGTAACTATCATTTATATATATATATATATATATGGACTTCTAAATAGCATATTTAGTTTTAGTTAATTATTTATATTGTAAAATTTTTATTAGATATTATAATGCTATAAAATAATAACAATAAAAGTATTATAATATAAACAATTAACATAAAAGTATATAATATTTAGAAGTTCATAATTTTCCACTGGATTTTTTCTTTTATTTTTGTTTCATAAACAGCAGAAAAAATAATGAAAAAAATTATATTATTTTTTTTTATACAATTATTATATTAATTGTTAAACATTTCATATCTCATATCATTTGGTAGCCTGATGATTCTGAGTGATGTCTATGCTCACTGATAACATTAAAAGGATATCAAATTTATATTTGGTATTTTTAAAGAATTACATTAGATATATTATTATATCTTAATTATTTATATCTTCTGAAGTTACGAATTGCTGGGTTCAATTGTGAGTATCTTTTCAAAAAAAGTTTGGTTTAGCTATTGTTGAAATATTCAGTGATATTTTAAGTTAATTACTTTAACGAGAGTAAAAAATATATAATTACCCTGAAGTTGGGTAATTCTAAGGCATTTCTGATATTATATATGTTTACATATTTTTTACGTAAAAAAGGTTAACACTGTCTTTCGATTTCAAATGAAATACCTCCTTACATTTTATGTAAATTGATTTGAGTAGTTTGGACGGCATTTCTTTAAACTTAATTGATTTGCAAATGTTCTCTGGAGTTATTAAGTCATTATTTCAATGTCCATTAGGGAAGTTTAATTTAGACAAACTTAAAAGTCAAGGTTTGATTTGTTACGAAAAAAATTTATTACTCATTAAAAATATACATATCATTCTATACTATTTATATTCTTATAGTAAAATCCATCTATTTATCTACCTATATCTACATCTATATCTATCTATCTATCTATCTATCTATATATATATATATAAGGTTATATATAAGGGTATAGGTATATATATATATATAAGGTTTTTCTGTGATGTAATGTTGTTATACTTGACGGACTGTATAACTACTAAACCAACAATCTATGGTGTATATCCAGTACGAGTCCAGTCCAGTCTGCTCAGTACGAAATTCAGACTGACTCTTTATAAAGCAAACAAACTCTTTATAAAGCACAAAAAAGTCGTATAAAACTCACACTGTTTATACAGCACATATAATTCTCTATAAAGGAAAAAAAAATCGGAATAAACCTCATCTTATAAATAAATTATGTTTTTATGGGAAATCAAATTTTAATTTTTCCAGTATCAAGAATATTCATATGCCTTGACCAATAAATAAGAATTTTTTATAAAAGTTTATTGTTGGCTAAAGAACTTTAACTGGAATTTTTAAGATTAATATTTATTGCCTTTTAGTAAAAATTTGTAGAAAAATATTATTTCTTTTTAAAAACTTTCACTGTTTATTTCTTTAATCTTCAAAAAAAATGTTACGTATTGAAATACTTTAAGCTTGAATAAGATATATATTTCTAAAATACTAAAGAATGCCAAACAGATAAGAAGTAGGATTTAAAAAAAAATATCGTTTAGGTTTCAAGCGCATTACTTCCGCTGGCAAAATTTCCGAATTTATTCAAGTGTTAGTATTTTACCTGATACGACTTCAAAACCAAACAATTTTTTTCCATAAATAATTTTTTATGTCATTCTCAAAATGAAGTATCAGAAATAATGATAATTTTTTATTTCAAAGCATGAAAGCGCTTTCATTTATAGTTAAGAATTTTGTAAAATGAGAATTGACTAAATAAATTCAGCACAACATCATTGAAAGGAATAAAGTTGAAATGAAGTTGTCTAAACTTCTGAAGGGACTTTGAAACTGCGTTTCTAAAGGATGAGAAGTAACGACTCTTAAAAATTTTCTAAAAACACTTCTGAAATGTGTGAAAAAAAAAGGTTTTTGGAGATAGTGAAGTAACACTTTTGAAGATTTAGAATAGACCTTCTGAAATTTGTCAATATTTTTGAAGATTGGAAATTTTTTTGAATATTTTGAAACAGTACTTATGAATTATCAACATTTTTTAATTAAATTTTTGATCCCTTTTTTCGTTGTTCTGTGATCGTATGAGTATATAATCCCAGAACAACGTGAGAAGTAATTTCATTAAATTACTTAACATTTTGGAGATTATATGCATATCACTTGAATTTCTCTTAAATTTCAAGCTTTAATTCTGAATTATTAATAATCTGTTTCATAATAGGTTTTTTTTCAAATATTTAACAAATATATAAACATTTCAAAGACAAAATTACAGAAATGCAAATAGAATGGAGAAATAAATAAATCAGATGAGTAAACGATTTTAATACTTTATATTTAAAGGCACAGTGACATAAGGTCATTTAACTTTGGTTTATATGTCTGTGTAAACTTTGCAAAAATGTCTTTTGCTTATAAATAATTACTTCTATTAATAAAATTTTTTTTAACGTTCCCTAATAATACATTTTACTGTTACTTATACTGTCGTTTAATCATTTGTTTTCAATAATATGCTGCCAAACTTTAAATTCCAATGAATTGGTCTTTTAGAGACGATTTTTATGCTCTTTTACTTAGACTATGGGAGCTTTATTAGATTATAACTCTAAACAATAAAAGGAATGTTACAAATAAATTTATTTGTATTTCAATTAATTATTAAAAGGTTGTTAATAATCTAAATAGTCTTCAATATTAATCACATTAAAAAGAAAACAATTTTCAATCTCGCATTGGTTGTAAAAAATGTAAATAAAAATATGTTTTTATTAAACATTTAATTTACATGTGCCTGTTTCTTGAGTTTTTAATTGTTAAAATAAATTCAATTCAGTTCATTATCGTGTTTATCTTACATGAATTTTAATTTCTTTTCAAAACCGATTTGAATAAAATAGATTTCCTACTACAAGTTTCTTTCATTTATTCAACCTGTTTGTTGATCTTTTACTCTGACGTACAAGTATATGATTATTACATGACCAAAACATTCGTAAAGAAAATAAACCCTTAACGTCCACTGTGTGAAACTAAAAGTATTTTTAAAAAGGAAGAACACTTTGAATTTAAGCGAAAATGCTTCTTCATCTAATTATGTATTTTTCTTTAAGTATATTATTCAGTTTCAATCATCGAGTAAGAACGAATTTTGAAGAGCAATATTTTTTTTTAAATATATATATATGATTTGGAAGAAAAAAGTGAAATAACTAAATATCTTTCTTTTTTTTTTAAGAAAGAATTATGAGATGATACTGTAAACGTAGTACATGAAACTGAAACGTTCATATGATACTGAAAACTACAAATTATTTCTTCACAACTTTAGAGAAAAAGCTCATAAAAGAAGTATTATAAATGAATTTAATCATATTGTTGCATAAAGCTCTAAGCTACATCATATGGGATATATAATGCACAAATTTAATTCAACTATCAATGATGTACTTCAAAGCTATTCTATAAAATACAATGGAAATCAAAACACAAGCTGTTAGGTATCAAGAAAAAGCAAATTGCTCTTATAGGTGCCACGAGTTAAGAAAATCCGATAAATAAATTTCAAAATATAACAATTCCGCATTTCTTTCAATACATTTCTCTCTTTCAAAACGATCTGCAATCTTCATACCGCCACACAACTGAAAGTATAACGACTTCTTCGAAAGGACAAGAGCTTCCCAGAATTGTCCCATTTCCTCCTTACCACCTTTTTGAGATTTTTATCTTGACGAAGCATCTTCGGCGGGAAAAGTTCTCCAACCCCAGTCTCGTTCTCCGGGATTTATTTACAGTAAAATGTAAATGGCCTTTTCTGCAGGACGTAGACGTTTGGGAAGAAAATCAGGAAATGGGCGAATCTGAAAAACGGGATCAGGAACTAAGTGAGATTCGGGACAGGACATTAGATAGAAAGACTAGTAGAATGCTTCTGGAACAAAAGAAGTTGATTCCGGTTTTTCCTGTTGGATTCTGGATCGCGTTCGTGAGCCATTTGCTTTGATCTCCCAATGAGATTAAAAAGCAGATGTATTGAATTAGGGATTAGACGACAAATTTCGTACACTAAGTTTTGCGATAAAGGTGCTCGATAGCCGTTATTCTAAATGGAGATAGTTTGAAAAGTAAACTACAAGATTTTTAAAAATAATTAAAGCGTTTTTTTTACAAACGTAAATCTTTAGTTACAGGTAAACAGTTTACTGCGCGTAAGTGTTGTAAAGGATATTCTATTTATATCCAACTTCTGTTTTGCTAAATATTTTTATTTTAGAAAGTTATAGCATAAGTTTTGTCTTAGTTTGTGACGGATACTTATAAAGCATATTACATCGGTTTAAGTTGTAGCTATCTAGTAAATGCAGTTGTGCACAGTTTTCCTGCAACGGTACAAGTGGCTACTTGTTCACGGTTCTCCGTAAGTGCAGTTATGCGCTTACAAGTAGCCACCTCTAATTTTTGTCTTTTTTTGCTGAAATAAGTACATTGGTCTTTTACAGTCCAATTATTAAGAAAAATTTAAAAATGCAAAATTTAGGTTTTTCTAATATAAAACATATTACGAAAACTAAGAGAGAGAAAATAATATTAACTGCAGAGTACTAAAAGTAAAAAAAAAGACGTTGGAGTAGGTTTGCAGTATATACACTACAAATGTAAATCATTTCGTAAATCGTAAATGTAAGAGGGAATGGTGCTCCCTCGTATGGCGATTTTCAATGTATTCGTTCTAATTTATGGTAGAATAATGTTAATGCAGGGTAATTAAATTCTATTGACACACATGGGTAACGCTGTGGCTGTTGTATTATCCGCCTTTCTAACGTTGAAGTATCTTAATCATAATGCTTAGAATTTGAAAAACATACCTTTAGAAGGCATATATCAATTTTGATAGGAAAACACAAAAACACACATGCGCTTGAGTTAAAGTGAATATTAATACATTTAGAGAAAAGTATTCATTCGTATTTGTAAAAGGACATTCCGTTTGAAGTGTTTATTTCGATTATTTTAAAATTCAAAATTTAGTTTTATGTATTTAATTTTTTTGTAACACATTAAAAATACAATGTGTTAAGCATTTAAATGGTTAAATAAACATTTACAGTGCAAATATAATATTTTGCAGTTTAGTAAGTTTCATTTAAGCTTTTTTTTTTAAATTTTAAATTTAAAAAAATATTCTGTAGATGTACAATATCAAAATAAACCATGAGCTTTCATTCTGTATTGCTTAATTTTCCCCAGAAAGTTTAAATACTCTACTTTATTCGCTTTTTTATTTATAATACACTTCAATGGAAATGGCATAATTAATAACAGTCATAAATATTAATTTAATACAGAAACATAAAATAACTAAAACACAGAATTTTCGTTGTGGATAAAATAAAGTAAATATATTATTTCATAACGTCAAAAATATAATTGCAATTAAACTCATCATTCCTGTGTAATATCTGGATCCAATTTTTTCTTAATTATTTTCTAGAGAAGATTGGTATAATAATGTTTTCTTTAATAAAATTATATCCGTTACTTTATTTGGGCATTCAGTTGGAAAAGAAAGATATTAGATTGCAAAAGACCATTCTGCTAATAAACGGAAAAACTTCCTCAATTGGCTGTCATCTGCTACACAAATAAAGTAACGGATATTATTCTCTTTTAATTAAATTAATTAAGTCTTTGGAGAACTGTTCATTTCCTTTTTCAATCACTTGCTGTTTGCCGAAGAGGTAGCAAAATTAATGAAAAAAGAAGATGCAAAGGTTGTAGATATAACCAAAGTGTTTTTATTCTTTCTCAGTTTTTTAAAGAAAAAGTTTCTATAAATTGGTTAGTTTCCTTTTTCTTTGCTGTTGTTGTTACGCTTGTCGTAGTTTTTTCTGAAATATACCTAGTAATTTCTGAGAAAGCATTGCTTCTTTGGGAAAAGAAAGAAAATTAATAAGGTATTTAATTGTGCAATTAAATTTTTAGACTAAGTAGATTAAAATATAATTAGCTTGTAAGACCCATTAAAGATTTTTGTTCTTATGCAATTTATATGTAAATGCATAGGGTAGTGAAGTTTTAATTGATTTACGATCTTTTTTTAAATAAAAGAATATAATTCAATAATAATAATAAAATTCTTTCAACTCACATTTCATTTTCTGGAGTGATCCTTTTCTTTTCTTTTTGCTGAACATTGATGGATCAGGTGTCCAATTTAAGTCAACCCACCAAAGACCACCAAGCCACTATCAATCTACACATGAGGTGATGACTGAAGGACATTGTCTTCCTGAAGGACTTTAGGACAAACTGCCACTTATTTGAGTATTGTTTGGTGGAACCTAGAAAATTCTCACGGGGCAGCTTGAATACTGATGCGAGACGCTTATAGACACGTTGCCACAATTGTCATCAAGTTTTAAAAGTGATAACTGCAACAGAACTTGCTAGTGGATTCGAAATTTAGCCCAGGTACTGACGATCAAAGGAGGACATTATTTCCGAGAAGATTTTCAGTAACTATCGCTCATTAGGTTGTCGTATGTGAGAAATCCCTCAAAACTCCTATTAGGTTGCCTAACTATCGATGCGGGAGGCTTATACACACGTTGCTATCGAATCGCATTATTTTAAAGCACTCTGTAACAGACTATTCGAAACTGTAACACTTCACACACTAACTGTTTCGAAACTGAATCTTTTCATACCATAGCTTCGCACGCTACCACTGGACAAGAGTCGAGTATGCTTCCCTGACTGAGAGAATCTCAGTTCGAAGCCTTGCAAAAGAACCAAATTGAAATTTCTTGTGTCTATGCTGGGGGTTAAGAGGAACAATCTATAAGCTGGTTTTTAGGTTCGATAATAAGGTTTTCCCTTTTGGATCAAGTTGCAGAGAAAGCCGTGAATCCTCCATCAAATGCCGTTCTTGCACATGTTTGATTCCAATCACAGCGGCGCCAGGGTTTAACGTCAAATTTACAAACGTATTGGTAACATACGTGACAGTTTGCTCTAAAGTCCTTCAAGAAGACAATGCCCTTCCCACATCACCCTATCGGTGGGTTGATAGGAGAATACTTAAATGAAACAAGTGATGATCAATGATCAACAAAAAAAAAACAGTAGCATCATGAAACTCCAGATCTTAAAATGCGAGCTTAAAAAGTTTTATTATTATTTTTATAATTTTAATTTTAAAATTTTTAATATTGTAAAGAGGCTAATGAACTGACTATCAGAGGTGAAAGGTCAGAAAAAGCATAGGAAATAAAAAGCATAGCATTTAACGGTAGGAAATAGAAATTTCAATTTTCTTCATTTTTTTGGGGTGGTTTGAATGCATTCTGTAAACAGAAAGAACAAAAATATATGAAAATCCTTCAAAGTCCATGTTAGAAATTCAGTTTGACGTATTGAAATATTTGGAAGTATGACACTATCGCTTTCAATATATTCAGCGTTAGAATTTTTGTATTATTTTGCACAAAATCTTTCGTTTAAATTTTCTTTATATACTGGTTTTAAACACTATAGAATTTTTGAAGAAAAAACTCACTATCGTCTTTTAAATGGATGGATTATAATCGGAAATATAGTTAGCTTAAAAAAATTTAACTTTATGACGCGTCGAAGGTTGATCTTGTAGCCATTTCATGACCAAGAAAATTAGTCAATGAAAACCTCTCACTTTTGACGGAAAAAAATATGCGTAGGATATACTGATTTATATTGCTTTAAATAAATTTTATATTTACCATAGATGAATGTCTTAGTTTTGTATCAACATTATATGATGTGGCATTGATTTTAGTTGGCAGTTTTCTTACATAATATTTCAATATAAGGGGCCTGATGGCCGAGTGGCTAGCGCCCTGGGGTTACCCCAGGGTTTGAGTCCCGCTGTGTCAAGGACGTTTGTAGTGGTTCGGAATCCATTTTAAACAGTAGGTTCCGGTGTAATAGGATCGTAGAGAATTTCGGGGGTAGTGTTACTTCATGTCCGTAACTTATTTTCAAGCTACACGCGCCTCCTGGGTAATGCTAAGTGAGTAACAGCGGTACATCCTTTGTATATGGCATAAAGACAACTATCTAAGTATTTGCCAGCTCCATTAGAAAAAAAAATATTTCTATGCTAATTTTCATCAATTTGTTTTTCATCAAAATAAATACATGTATCAATATCTTACAAAATTTATATTTATACTCTCCAAAACAGTAAGACTTATTTCTGTCTACCTTGAAAACATTATCATTTCATGGTGGTTTACATATTTATTTGTCGATCATCCATCTTCAATATCTGTGATCGCCTTTTCATCGCTGTAACAACAGACATGCTCGTCTCAAAACATTTGGGTTGCAAATTTCTCTCTGTTTAGTTATGCATCATTTTCCACAAAAAAAAAAGAAACCGCCAGTAACTGGATACATTCTCGAATACTTCCTATTGCCAATGCACCGAGATTTAAAGATTTGAAATTTAAATGATGTACAGAGGTTTATGTGGATCATTTATTATACACTGAAGTGACAAAAGTCATGGGATACCTCTTAATATCGTGTCGGCCCTCCTTTCGCCCGGCGAAGTGCAGCAACTCGACGTGGCATGGACTCAACAAGTCGTTGGAAGTCTTCTGCAGGAATATTGAGTCATACTGTCTCGATAGACGTCCATAATTGTGAAAGCGTTGATGGTGCAGGATTTTGGGCACGAGCAGACCTCTCGATGATGTCCCATAAATGCTCGATGGGATTCATGTCGGGCGATCTAGGTGGCCAGATCATTCGTTGGAATTGTCCAGAATGTTCTTCAAACCAATCGCGAACAGTTGTGGCCTGGTGACATGGCGCATTGTCATCCATAAAAATCCTATCGTTGTTTGGGTACATGAAGTCCATGAATGGCTGCAAGTGATCTCCAAGTAGCTGAACATAAGCATTTCCAGTCAATGTTCGGTCCAGTCGCACCAGAGGACCAAGTCCATGCCATGAAAAAAAAAAACAGCCCACACCATTACGGAGCCACCACCAGCTTGAACAGTGCCTTGCTGACAGTTTGGGTCCATGGCTTCGTGGGGTCTGCGCCACACTCGAACCCTACCATCAGCTCTTACCAACTGAAATCGTGACTCATTGGACCAGGCCACGGTTTTCCATTCATCTAGGGACCAACCGATATGCTCACGTGCCCACGAGAGTCGCTGCAAGCGATGTCGTTCTGTCAGTAAAGGCACTCGAGTCGGCCTTCTGCTGGAATAGCCCAAGAAAGCCAAATTTCTCCGCACAGTTCTAACAGACAAGTCCCTTGTACGTCCCACGTTGATTTCTGCGGTTATTTGACGCAGTGATGCTTGTCTGTTAGAATTTACGACTCTTTGCAGACGTCGCCGGTCTCGGTCGTTAAGTGCAGGCGGTCGACCACTGCGCTGTCCTTGGTGGGATGTTATGCCTGAAATTTCATACTCTCGGCACACTCTTGACACAGTGGATCTGGGAATGTTGAATTCCTAACAATTTCCGAAATGGCATGACCCATGCGTCTAGCTCCAACTAACATTCCGCGTTCAAAGTCTGTTAATTCCGTCGTGCGGTCATCATCACGTCAAAACCTCTTCACATGAATAACTTGAACAGAAATGAAAGCTCTGCGAAAGCACTGCGCATTTATACCTGTTCTACGCGATGCTACTGCCATCTGAAAATTTGCATATTGCTATCCCATGACTTTTGTCACTTCAGTGTATGTATATTCTAATAACCCTAGATGTAGTAGGAATATTGGTATTAAGTAACATAAAGTTTTGTACGCATCTGTACAAAATTTTGAAAATTGAAAACTTGAATGCAATTGTACATGTATTGTACTCCAAAACCAATCCACAAATTTTCTTCGCTAGGGAAAAAAAGAAATAACATCTATATTAATATTCATATATCTACTATTACATCAATAGACAACATGAGGAAGTACAGAAAATATCAGTAGTTTTCAAAATTTGATAGAATTCAAAAAGTGCTATCAAAATCTCTTCCCCATCTGAGTCCTTACGGAATTAAAAATATGATCGATTGATGGATTAAAAGTTCAAAGTAACTTTTCCGCTTGTAGTAACAAGCACAATTTATTAATATATTCTTGTCTAGACAGTGTCTATTTATTATTCAGTAACTAAGCTATAACGCACGTTAAATAATAAAATGCATATCTTTCTAAAATCCATTTTCCATCATAATGAAATTTCTAAGATAAACATGCATGAGAAAACACAAGAAAAAGCTTAAGCATGCTTTTGTCCTTGAGAGTACATAGCAGTATATTGAGACAACAAACATTGGATCGCATAAAAGTCTTTTCCTATGGTATTTTGAATGTTTGTTTAAGACTCATTTATGTGTTAATACTAAAGTTCTTTTATAAACTACTTTTTATGTATTTGAACAAAAAAAGGAATTACCCCGGATTGACTGTTTCGTCAAAATACTATTCGTTCAAGTTTGTAGTAAAAGTTTCATAGTAAAAGTGTATATATTTATTGAAGATTTCTTGAGTTAATTTTGAGGATTCAATTACAGAAAATTCATTTCTTGTTATATTTATAGTGGAATATTTTTAGATATTTGGAAAATTGAACAAAAATCAAAAATGTGAACAAAAATTTGATTGTATATATTAGTATTCTTAAATTTATTTCAAATTTTACTATACATATTATTCAGATTCGTAAATTTGTTTTCAATATTTTAACTGATTGAGATAAATGGTTAATTGATTATCTTAAATTAGTTACTAGATAACACCCACACATTCATATATATATATGTCTTGTATTTATCAGATAACAAAAGCCACCGAAAAACACAGCAAGATGTTTATCCATTAGTCAAGGTCAGTTGACTAAAGGATAAATGTCTTGTGGTCAGTTTTGAATCTAAGATATATTTGATTTAATGTAGATTTCCACCAGATACTGAAATTATAAGCAGTAGAACACATGTCTATCGGAAACCAGAATAGGCATTAGATCCGGCTCACGATAGGCTTGTGTTTACGACACGAGATTTGTGTATGCGACTGAAACAGAGGTTTTTTTGTACATTTTTTATAATTAGATGACTATATATGCTTTTCAGGATCACGCCGAAACGTTTGGCAATATATGACACTCAGCCATTAGTGCTGAAATGTGGATATTACCTTAAACGAATAAATTGTTTTTTGTTTTTTTGCTATAAATGCAAGAAACATAACTAAAGAACATTAAGTCAAACTAATATTCTAGAATATATTGCCAAAATTTTCTTCAAATTTTTAACATTATGAAATGGTATAGAATGTTTCCTTAAAACTATTTTTACCTTACAGAGGAAAATCCAATATTTTGTTGTAATAAAACCTTTTTTTATAAACAGTTTATAAAACAATTCGAAGTTATGATTTGATAATATTTTTGATAAAGAAACGCAACTTTTATTTAAGTAACTCATTTATACGCACTTTTGGTACAAGCTGTCTCGAGTCTTGTTCAGTATGCTGGCATAAGAGATTGACATAAGTGATGAAAATGAAACAACAAAATCAACAACACACTTTCAATATAATTATGTACCAATATTAAAAATGTTTCGAGACAAAATATATTTAAAATTTTTATAGCTCTATGTACTCTCATAATCAAATCAATTTGAAACCCTAATTAAATCTGTGATCCATCTAATTAACAGGCCGTTCTAGGTAATCTAGGTATTCCCGTACTCGTAGAAATGCTTTCAAGTTTCGCCAACCTCACTCAGTCGTTCAAGATTCGCAAAAGAGGAATCCTTCACACAAACAGCGAAAGATTATTTTATATTCCCTGCGGTTAAATGCTGTTTTAATTATGGATTAGGGTGGCAATTAAAGCAATCCGTAATGTCCCTAAATCTTTCAATCTGGCATAACGAATTCTTCCCCTGGTGTCCAAACCTAATTCCGAAGAATTTACAAGGCGATAATTCGTAATTGCTCGGAATGATGATCAGAACTGAAAACGTATTTTTACTTTGTTAAAACTCGGCTATGGCTCAAATTTAATTATGGATTAACGTCTCACTTTATTGTGACACATTATAGAGCCTTAATTGAAATTGGGAATGGATGCCACGTATTTGCGAAACACTTTAAAGCTGTTACACATTTAAAATTGCACTAAATAAATCTCTCAATCTCTACTCCTAAAATAGGAGCAGGCAATTTTGTGAAATTTCAACCGTTTTGAACGGCTAGAGGTAATTAGATTGAGATTTATTTCACTACTTAATTTACATGGTGGAAGGCTCAATCATAAATCAACATTCAGAAGTTTCATTAACTCTCTTATTTAAAATAACTTTTATCAAATGCTATTGTAACTTATATTTATTAAGGAAAACCGTAGAATTTAATGTGATACAAATTTTAATGCAATGACTGTCCTTTGTATTTTTGTAAATGTTACGTATACGATTTATCCAATTAGAGTAGATAATTTGAATAATAAATAATTTTGAGAAATAAATAAAAAAATAATTAAATGTTTTTTTTCTTTTAAAAAAATGTCCCTGAAGAGGTAAATGACTTCGTAATTTCACCGATATTTGATCATATTAGTACAAAATGCGTTTAGTTTTACAGATAGTACAAATTCAATGTGAAATATTGGAATGATACCGAAAAATGGAAATTTTAAATGAAAATGAATCTTAATATTGAATCAAAATTTATTGGCAATACAATGTCACTATAATTATGCACCAATATTGAATAAGGTTTGAAGACAAAACGTATTTAAAAACTTTTTATAGCTCTATGTACTCTCATAAGCAATTCAACTTGAAACCCTGATTGAATCGTTTGTGATCAATCTATTTAACAGGCCGTTATAGGCAACCTAGATGTTCTTGGCCTAGTAGAAATGCTTTCAAATTTCGCCAACCGCAGTCTTTCAAGATTTGCTTCAGAGGAATCCTTCACACAGCGAAAGATTATTTTATATTCCCTGCTGTTAAATGCTGTTTTAATTATGGATTAGAGTTGCAATTAGAGCATCCGTAATGTCCCTAATTCCCCTGGAGTCCAAACCTAATTCCGAAGAATTTACAAGGCGATAATTCGTAATTGCTCGGAATGATGATCAGAACTGAAAACGTATTTTTACTTTGTTAAAACTCGGCTATGGCTCAAATTTAATTATGGATTAACGTCTCACTTTATTGTGACACATTATAGAGCCTTAATTGAAATTGGGAATGGATGCCACGTATTTGCGAAACACTTTAAAGCTGTTACACATTTAAAATTGCACTAAATAAATCTCTCAATCTCTACTCCTAAAATAGGAGCAGGCAATTTTGTGAAATTTCAACCGTTTTGAACGGCTAGAGGTAATTAGATTGAGATTTATTTCACTACTTAATTTACATGGTGGAAGGCTCAATCATAAATCAACATTCAGAAGTTTCATTAACTCTCTTATTTAAAATAACTTTTATCAAATGCTATTGTAACTTATATTTATTAAGGAAAACCGTAGAATTTAATGTGATACAAATTTTAATGCAATGACTGTCCTTTGTATTTTTGTAAATGTTACGTATACGATTTATCCAATTAGAGTAGATAATTTGAATAATAAATAATTTTGAGAAATAAATAAAAAAATAATTAAATGTTTTTTTTCTTTTAAAAAAATGTCCCTGAAGAGGTAAATGACTTCGTAATTTCACCGATATTTGATCATATTAGTACAAAATGCGTTTAGTTTTACAGATAGTACAAATTCAATGTGAAATATTGGAATGATACCGAAAAATGGAAATTTTAAATGAAAATGAATCTTAATATTGAATCAAAATTTATTGGCAATACAATGTCACTATAATTATGCACCAATATTGAATAAGGTTTGAAGACAAAACGTATTTAAAAACTTTTTATAGCTCTATGTACTCTCATAAGCAATTCAACTTGAAACCCTGATTGAATCGTTTGTGATCAATCTATTTAACAGGCCGTTATAGGCAACCTAGATGTTCTTGGCCTAGTAGAAATGCTTTCAAATTTCGCCAACCGCAGTCTTTCAAGATTTGCTTCAGAGGAATCCTTCACACAGCGAAAGATTATTTTATATTCCCTGCTGTTAAATGCTGTTTTAATTATGGATTAGAGTTGCAATTAGAGCATCCGTAATGTCCCTAATTCCCCTGGAGTCCAAACCTAATTCCGAAGAATTTACAAGGCGATAATTCGTAATTGTACGAAATGATCAAAACTGAAAACATATTTTGACTTCGTTAAAACTCGGCTATGGCTTAAATTTAATTATGGATGAACGCTGCACTTTAGTGTGACATATTATAGGGCTTTAATTGAAATTGGGAATGGATGCCACATATTTGCGAAACACTTTAAAGCTGTCACTCATTTAAAATTGCACTAAATCAATCTCTCGCTCTACTCCTAAAATAGGAGCAAGCAATTTTGAGAAATTTCATCCGTTTTAAATGGCTAGAAGTCATTAAATTGAGATTTATTTCAATACTTAATTTACATGGTGGAAGACTCAAACATAAATCAACATTCAGAAGTTTCATTAACTCTCTTAGTTAAAATAATGTTTATCAAATTTTACTGTGACTTATATTTATTAAGGAAATCCGTAGAATTTAATGCGATACAAATTTTAATGCAATGGCAATCATTTCTATTTCTGTAAATATTATACACATAATTTATTCAATCAGAGCATATAATTTGAATAATTAATAATTTTGAGAAATAAATATAAAAAAATAGTTACCTTTTTTTTCTTTTTAAAAAAATATCCCTGAAGAGCTGAATGACTCCTTAATTTCACCGATGTTTGATCACATTAAACACAAAATGCGCTTAGTTTTACTGATAGTACAAATTCAGAGTAAAATATTGGACTGATACCTACAGATGGAAAGTTTGAATGGAAATAAAACTTAATTTTTAATCACAGTTCATTTCCAAGACACTTTCACTATAATTATGCACCAATATTGAATAACATTTCAAGACAAAATATAATTAAAATTTTTTGTAGCTCTATGCTCTCTCCTAAGCAATTCAGTAGTTGAGGCACCGTGGTACATGCAAAATAATGACAATTTGGCTGCTTTAGACATTACTAACGTTAAAAAGTTTATTCACAAATTAGCCACAAAGTTTTATAATAACACTCCTAACAATCCAAATTCTTTAGTTAAGAGATTACCTGATTATGACATAACGCTACCTACCAACAATAAACGTTCGCGCACCTCTCTGAACATACTAAATAAATAAATATTTTATTTCGATATCTCTATATGTGTATTTTATTCCCCCTATTTCCTTTTTCTTTTTCTTTCACTTCATTTGCTAAGCAAGCCATTTCTCTTATCATTTACCTCCAAAGGAACCATCAAGATAGAGATATATAGAGGCTAATGCTGCCAAAGTGCCTCAATACTGTCAAACTGTCTGTGTTAAGCAATTCAATTTGAAACCCTAATTGAATCATCTGTGATCCATATACTTAATAGGTCGTTCCAGGCAACCTAGGTATTCCTGTGCTTGTAGATTCAATTTTCAACAACCTCACTCAGTCTTTCAAGATTCACTGAAGAGAAATCCTTCACAGAAACAGCGAAAGATTATTTTATATTCTCTGTTAAATGCTGTTTTAATTATGGATTAGGGTTGAAATTAGAGCGTCCGTAATGTCCCTAAATCATTCAATTTGGCATAACGAATTCTTCCCCTGGAGTCCAAACCTAATTCCAAAAGAATTTACAAGGCGACAATTCGTAATTGCACAGAATGATCGAAATTGAAACGTTATTTTGACTTCGTTAAAACCCGGCTATGGCTCAAATTTAATTATGGATAAACGCTGCACTTTAGTATGACACAGTATAGGGTTTAATTGAAATTGGGAATGGATGCCACGTATTTGCGAAACACTTTAAAGCTGTCACTCATTTAAAATTGCGCTAAATCAATCTCTCGCTCTCCATTCCTAAAATAGGAGCAAGCAATTTTGAGAAATTTCATCCGTTTTAAATGACTACAGGTCATAGATTGAGATTAATTTCAATACTTAATTTACATGGGGGAAGGCTCAATCATAAATCAACATTAGAAGTTCCATTAACTCTCTTATTTAAAATAACGTTTATCAAATGCTGTTGTAACTTATATTTAATAATAAAAGGCGTAGAGTTTAATGTGATACAAATTTTAATGCAATGACTATCCTTTGTATTTGTGTAAATATTACGCATACGATTTATGTAATTAAAGTAGATAGTTTGAATGCACTTTTCAAAATAATTCTTACAAAAGTTCAAATGTGCCCTGTAATTTATATATAAAAGTAAGGTAAGTAAACATTATTTTCTTAAAATAGCAATTAAACGCACCATAAATGTGTTCCAACCAATTTGTTATAGTAACCGACCAGGTGTTGAACTGAAATTTTTAAATAATGTTGCATGAAAATTATTGACTCTATTGTTAAATAAGGTTATAAAACATTGATAAACATGAAAATCAAAATATATTTCATGAATATCCTTTTGGTAAAATGTGTCACAAAAAGGCTTTTTTTTCCATTTACGTAAGCATAAACATATTAAAAAATATCACATTTAGTTGCATAAATATTGACATATATCCATAATATATGCATTGAATTGTTGGGTTAGAATAGGGCTCAAAAGGATAATACTATAGGGCCCGGTAAGAAAGTTCCTAGTTAAAGTTTTAGCAACATTGAATAAAAGCACCATCTGCTCACGTTGGACAATTCACGCAACTCATATAAGAGCCATTATCAAATACAACAATACTAGATTAAAATATTTATAAATATGTACCGAAATAATCTAAATAAATATTTATAAACATGTACCGGGTAAATCTGTAATAAGAAACACACTCCTTTATTCATAACAATTTTCATTTATCTGTACCTGCTGATCGGAAATGCTAAGCAAACATAAAAAACCGCTGCCATTTTTTTGCTTAAAAATCGCTGAAAACTAACAATATCTACAAATATAATAATCTCCTGATTATTATCTAGTATGATCGTTTTTGTACAGATTTTACTGCTATATTGTTTGTTTATTGCTTACCATTATGTTATATATCCTAATTCTATTCATTACTTTTATTTAAAATCAATAAAAGCATTTTGCTAAAATGGCAGAAATAAAATTATTTCATTTTTCAACAGTTTCATTGTTAAAAAATAGTAAATTCAGAAATGCAACTCGATGAAAACTATTTCGTATTTGTTATGGTCTACTATAATGATGTTCATCAAAGACAATAACACTAGTGATATAAATCTTTTTAATAATCACATTTATTTTTATTATTATAATGTTAAGTTTCTGCAGAAAAATTATTTAAGAAGTTTTGAATAAATAATATTTACCGTGTTTATTATCAGCAAAATAATTTTTTATACCATTAAGTTATACTATTTTGAAGCATTATAAGTTTTTTTATATAAAGATTTTAATCAAATTAAAGAAAACAGTTTATTTTTTGAAAAACAGTTTTATTGTTATTTGAACCTAATAAGCCAAGACAGTCAAAAGAAATGCTTATTATAGGGTTATACAATTTCCAGTCACTGAAACATTTTTCTGGATATGACTTGTACAAAAAAAAAAAATCAATCGAAATCACTCTTACTTCCTTTATGAAAAACTCAATATGTTGGAAACAATTGAGACAATATGAAGTATTTTATTTTAATATCCCCAGGCCAAACGTACATCTGATTGAAGCAGCTTAGAAAAAAGATGGACACAACTTTCTTTTTCCAGGTTATGATTGCAACAAACAAATAAATAAGGAAAATCTCCCAACGAAAAAAAAAAACAGTTGATAAATTCTCCAGCACGAAACATCACCTCAAAGATTGGAGAGAATTTTTTGTGTCGCCTTTGGCCCCTAATAAAGGTTTTGTTTCATCGGACATGGAGGGAAAACTTTTCTCATTTTCAAACCTTTCTCACGTAGGTGGAGAAAAATAAAAGAGAATCCGAAAAAGAGAAGTATTTTAAACATAATCTTGACACTGAATAAATGTGAAACCAATATGATCAGAATAAAGTAAGAACGAAATTTTTATTTAGAGATTATAAATAACAAGAAAAAATTTAATTTTTCATATATGTCATGCATGAGTTTTGACAAAATGGAAGACAATATTTAAAAGCCTGAAATGTTTTACTAACACTGTCACTTTACGTCTCACTCACTATTACTTCGCGTCTCACTGTTACTTCATGTCTTACTATTACTCACTATTACTTCACGTCTCACTGTTACTCATGTCTTACTGTTACTCACTACTTCACGTCTCACTGTTACTTCATGTCTTACTGTTACTCACTATCACTTCACGTCTCACTGTTACTTCATGTATTACTGTTACTCACTATTACCTCACGTCTCACTGTTACTTCATGTCATACTGTTACTCATTATTACTTCAGGTCTCACTGCTCAGTGATAGTGTAATGAGCATGGGGAATCCTGTTCTGTTTCACTGTATTGCAGTCAGGACGTTCAGAAACAGCAAGACTCGATTGTGCCCACATATATATACAGCATCTCATATTGATAATCAGGTTTCTTGGTAGGAGTTTCTTTTAAACGATATGCAATTTCGAGACAGATTCCCTTAAAATTCCTTCCAGATGGCGTTGTCATTTCTCATCATCTCTCTCGTTGTCATCGAAGTTGAATGCAACACTTTACTTTGAACAGAAAATCAAATTACTTTGAAAAAATGCTTATTTCCTTTCCCAAAAATATGTTTATTTTTTTCTTTACTCGTAAGTATCACCAAGAATTTGTATATTGTATATCTTAAGTTTCATGTTATTTTGTTTGAAAATTATACCCAGAAAACAATTTTAGTATCTCAATTTGGAAGATAATTATCAAACTCATATTTATGCCTAAAATTTGTATGCGAATTGTGTTATTATTATTATATTTTTAATTGTGTTATTTGTATGTGATTTTCTTTGTATCATTAGATTTATTCGAAATGAGATATCAAAAATAAGTTTTACTCAATTTTTATTCCCATTTACGCACCTAATTCAAAATCTAAGTTAATAAAGGAAAAAAAAAAACATAATTCAAGAAAACTTTGTAAAATTGTACCTAGCGATTCAATTGAAACACAATTTTTCAACATATTTATTGTTTTAAAAGGGGCTTGGATGTATAAGTTGCACTTTTATGAAACAGTTGTGAGATTTTTGTAACTGTATGTCAAATTAAATACAAATATACTTGTGTTTGCAAAAATTATAACGCCATGAAGTCATCATCAGATTTAAATGAAATTTAATGCACAAACGACTTTATTCGTTCAAAAAAAACGATTAAATTTTGAAAGCCAAAAAACAATATTAAGAGTCTAGATTAATATTTGGAGTCACCAAGTGTAATAGTAATTGCTGCTATACGACGTGGTATGGAGTTTTTAAATGTCTACTTGGGAAAGAGAATTTCGTATTTTTTGTATGTTTACTAGAAGTTCATCTGCAGACTCTGTAGAACGATGATCACGAGCGAGACGGCGATCAACGATCAATCATATTCGGCGAATAAGCAGGCCAGCGTAGAAGCTGTATATTGTCTGTTGAAAAGGAGTCTTGAACATTTATTGTAACATGCGGGCTGGAATTATCGTATTGAACGATAGCTCCAGGAATTCCTCGTAGGAATGAAAACTTCGAGCTCCATCCCCTTACTGATATACCCGTTGTTACGATTATTCACAATTCGTAATAGCTGAGATCATACATGATACGCAATTGCACTCCAGACCATAACTTCGCTTACTATGACGTTCGATAATCACGTCGGAAGATAGTTTTCACTGTCTGAACGTTTAGCACGAATGTGGTCACCATGGTACCACAAACCAAAACAGGATTTGTTGGGGAAAATCCCACTTGTTGCTAATTTTCATGCCAGTCTCAATGCTCATGGGTCAATTGCAGTAGTAAGCGTCAATAGTTTGGTGTCAAAGGGATCCAAATGGATGGCAATGGTGTCAAATGGATGGCATAAAGGAGTTCTTGCACGGAGGCAACAGTGAAGCAGATGTCGACGAATTGACGAAGCAGACAAAGATACACCTGTAGCAGTGGTCAATTTGCTGCTAACTATCTAGATCAGGGGTCTCCAAACTTTCCAGCCTTAGGGCCATACTGTTCACTCCAGTAAATTAAAAACGGCCTAAGCCGTTTTAATTTTTCTGCCATTATCTATAATTTCCATTTAGTTGCGTATTATGCTTGTCATTAAGTCATTAAGCAAGTAAATAAAACCGAGTCATTATCATTCTGTGCTTTTTTATCCAACTTATTACAGCAATAATAAGCTATTCGCTTTCGCGGACCGTAGTTTGGAGACCCCTGCTCTAGATCAAGCTGTACGATCCATCAGAGCTCTGTGATCCACGAGCAGATCATCACATATTGACGTTGTCTTTCGGTGTCCACTTCCAGATTTATGAGTTGTCTTGTTCTCGTTGCTCCACTACTTCCAAACTCGCATCACTGGGCTGCTGTTAGGCTGCAAACTAGCTGCTATTGCATGATAGTTTGAAAACTCTCGTCTCAAAGATCGATGTTTCCCCCCTGTTCAAATTCTGTACGTTGTTTAAATGTAACTCTCTTTCGTCAAAGAGACATAGTTGCGCCTCACCAAACGTTTACCTCTAGCAGATAACCACAGAATTTAACGTCCCGCTACAGCCCTATATTTATGAGGTTTCAGCAGCAGTTCCGAGGGCGCTGCTCAGCCCACTCATGCGTGGTCACTCTAACATTTTAATCAATAGCATAAACACTATAATTTGCATTTGCTGAACATTTTATCACAATCGCGTCAGACCTTCGTAGTATTGCACTTTTTACACACTGGAGTACCATAATGTCCAATAAAGGAGCTAAAATATACAATATAATTACCAATGCCAATGGGTGTATACAATTCCAATACAGTAAATGCTGCTATAAAATAAATTAAAATTTTAATCCATTAATACAAATTCGAATTTCAATTTTAATACATAAGACATTATAAATTGATTTTAAAACACACATAAATAGAAACAATTGCTTCAATATTCTATGGCACCTACTAACAGGACAAACAAGCAGATTCCTCAAATTAAAAGGGAAAGCAAAACTTGCAGATTCGGCACTAAACGATGCTTTAATTCCCCCGGCAGGTTCATCAACGTGTTGTTCGGGGCACCGGAAAAGGAAAACCTCATAAAACGGGCGCCATCCGCAGAACTTGCTGCCCTTTACGGTCTCTTAATTCCCCAAAGACGCGGTGCAATAAAACTCCATTTAATGTACAGCAACACTTTCATTCGGCCGCGCGTTCAAATTTCATCGCCCGAGCAAAGAGAGATCCGTTTTACTGCTGCATTCCGCGAGGGAAGTAAACCGGAGGAGGAATTAAAACGGGGGGTCCTTCAAAATGGAGTCGTAAATTGCGTCTTGCGTTTTCATTAGCAGAAGAAAACAGCAAAAGGATCTTTCATTGCCGATTCCCCGGAGAGAGAAGAGGTTTTAATCTGAGGATTAAATGGAAGTCGTTAAATTTCCGGCGTCTGCGGACAGAATAGCAACAAGTGAGTTGATGGGTTTATTTTTCCGCGGACGCGTCCTCTTTTGGAAGTGTCTACTCCAGGGAAAGAGCGAAAGTCCACATGATGGTTTATTTTACAAGATTAAAAATTAATTTAAGCTCTTCGATAGAAATGCAGAATTCTTTTTCTTTAAAGAAGAAGGGGAAACAGGTCAGTCATTTGTCAAAGATGTCATAAGGTTGATCATTTTATGAAGATTAAAAATTGAATAAACTCATGGAAAGAAATATAAATATATAACTAAATAATAAATCTTTATAGAAATACAAATAGAAATATATATATATATATATTTATATAAAGATAAATATAAAATATAAATATAACGATAAATATAAATATATATATATATATATATATAAAGATATATACACTGAAGTGACAAAAGTCATGGGATACCTCTTAATATCGTGTCGGACCTCCTTTCGCCCGGCGAAGTGCAGCAGACATGGCATGGACTCAACAAGTCGTTGGAAGTCTTCTGCAGGAATATTGAGCCATGCTGTCTCGATAGACGTCCATAATTGTGAAAGCTTTGATGGTGCAGGATTTTGGGCACTAACAGACCTCCCGATGATGTCCCATAAATGCTCGATGGGATTCATGTCGGGCGATCTAGGTGGCCAGATAATTCGTTGGAATTGTCCAGAATGTTCTTCAAACCAATCGCGAACAGTTGTGGCCCGGTGACATGGCGCATTGTCATCCACAAAAATTATATCGTTGTTTGGGTACATGAAGTCCATGAATGGCTGCAAGTGATCTCAAGTAGCTGAACATAAGCATTTCCAGTCAATGTTCGGTCCAGTCGCACCAGAGGACCAAGTCTATGCCATGAAAAAACAGCCCACACCATTACGGAGCCACCACCAGCTTGAACAGTGCCTTGCTGACAGTTTGGGTCCATGGCTTCGTGGGGTCTGCGCCACACTCGAACCCTACCATCAGCTCTTACCAACTGAAATCGTGACTCATCGGAGCAGGCTACGGTTTTTCCATTCATCTGGGACCAACCGATATGCTCACGTGCCCACGAGAGTCGCTGCAAAAGGATGTCGTTCTGTCAGTAAAGGCACTCGAATCGGCCTTCTGCTGGAATAGCCCAAGAAAGCCAAATTTCTCCGCACAGTTCTAACAGACAAGTCCCTTGTACGTCCCACGTTGATTTCTGCGGTTATTTGACGCAGTGATGCTTGTCTGTTAGAATTTACGACTCTTTGCAGACGTCGCCGGTCTCGGTCGTTAAGTGCAGGCGGTCGACCACTGCGCTGTCCTTGGTGGGATGTTATGCCTGAAATTTCATACTCTCGGCACACTCTTGACACAGTGGATCTGGGAATGTTGAATTCCCTAACAATTTCGAAATGGCATGACCCATGCGTCTGGCTCAACTAACATTCCGCGTTCAAAGTCTGTTAATTTCCGTCGTGCGGTCATCATCACGTCAAAACCTCTTCACATGAATAACTGAACGAAATGAAAGCTCTGCGAAAGCACTGCGCATTTATACCTGTTCTACGCGATGCTACTGCCATCTGAAAATTTGCATATTGCTATCCCATGACTTTTGTCACTTCAGTGTATATATATATATATATCTTTATAGAAATATGAAGCAGAAATATCTATACATTTTATAGAAATATAAAGAAAATTTTTTTGTTCTAATGCAGCTGCAAACACTCAGATTCAGTCTTTGAGGCCTTAAGGTCAGCGCTCCACCGACGTTACTCTCTTAGCACTACCCAGAAGGCGCGTGTAGCTTGAAGATAAGATACGGACGCAAAGTAAGAATACCTCCGCAACGCCCTACGATCCTGTTAGACCGGGACCTTATAGAAATGCAAATAGAAATATATATATATATATATATATTTATAGAAATATAAAAAGAGTAATATTTAATAGTAGAAGGAAGGAAAAAAAAATTGAAAATGCTAATAGGCGATCGAAATGTATTCATCTGAGGGACTCCCATGCCAAACCCATGCAAAATTACAGCCAAATCGATCGAAAATTACTCCCTTAAAACGCTAAAAACGCTTAAAACAGCTCGGAGAGCGCCCAGAGCGTGTATTTGTGACTTAAACGCATACTTGCCCATATCTACGGAAATAAATTTGCTAGGCCAATTCTTTTAAGGGGTTTAACTAGTGGCGTGAAACGCTATTTAACGACATACACATTGTGGGCCTCGCACGTTAATTTCTCCCGATATGGTACCCGGGTATATCGGCGAATGCCCAATGGGGACTCGGCGAGCGCATGCCCGTAACTTCTACAAATAATTTCTTAGAGACACACGGATGGTGGCTATCGATTCGTGGCGTAGCCCTACATCCTCTGGAAACATCAAAAAAATTATTCCTATGTAACTTTTTATGTTATGGCCAAGTCGATTTTTGGCCAAATTCTCCCGTTATCCTGGATTTTCCGGGACAAATTTTAGGCGCAGCCAAAAATGCTGATAGGCGATCGAAATGTGTTCATCTGAGGGACTCCCATGCAAAATTACAGCCAAATCGATCGAAAATTACTCCCTTAAAACGCTTAAAACAGCTCGGAGAGCGCCCAGAGCGTGTATTTGTGACTTAAACGCATACTTGCCCATATCTACGGAAATAAATTTGCTAGGCCAATTCTTTTAAGGGGTTTAACTAGTGGCGTGAAACGCTATTTAACGACATACACATTGTGGGCCTCGCACGTTAATTTCTCCCGATATGGTACCCGGGTATATCGGCGAATGCCCAATGGGGACTCGGCGAGCGCATGCCCGTAACTTCTACAAATAATTTCTTAGAGACACACGGATGGTGGCTATCGATTCGTGGCGTAGCCCTACATCCTCTGGAAACATCAAAAAAATTATCCTATGTAACTTTTTATGTTATGGCCAAGTCGATTTTTGGCCAAATTCTCCCGTTATCCTGGATTTTCCGGGACAAATTTTAGGCGCAGCCAAAAATGCTGATAGGCGATCGAAATGTGTTCATCTGAGGGACTCCCATGCAAAATTACAGCCAAATCGATCGAAAATTACTCCCTTAAAACGCTAAAAACGCTTAAAACAGCTCGGAGAGCGCCCAGAGCGTGTATTTGTGACTTAAACGCATACTTGCCCATATCTACGGAAATAAATTTGCTAGGCCAATTCTTTTAAGGGGTTTAACTAGTGGCGTGAAACGCTATTTAACGACATACACATTGTGGGCCTCGCACGTTAATTTCTCCCGATATGGTACCCGGGTATATCGGCGAATGCCCAATGGGGACTCGGCGAGCGCATGCCCGTAACTTCTACAAATAATTTCTTAGAGACACACGGATGGTGGCTATCGATTCGTGGCGTAGCCCTACATCCTCTGGAAACATCAAAAAAATTATTCCTATGTAACTTTTTATGTTATGGCCAAGTCGATTTTTGGCCTGGATTTTCCGGGACATTCTCCCGTTATCCTGGATTTTCCGGGACAAATTTTAGGCGCAGCCAAAAATGCTGATAGGCGATCGAAATGTGTTCATCTGAGGGACTCCCATGCAAAATTACAGCCAAATCGATCGAAAATTACTCCCTTAAAACGCTAAAAACGCTTAAAACAGCTCGGAGAGCGCCCAGAGCGTGTATTTGTGACTTAAACGCATACTTGCCCATATCTACGGAAATAAATTTGCTAGGCCAATTCTTTTAAGGGGTTTAACTAGTGGCGTGAAACGCTATTTAACGACATACACATTGTGGGCCTCGCACGTTAATTTCTCCCGATATGGTACCCGGGTATATCGGCGAATGCCCAATGGGGACTCGGCGAGCGCATGCCCGTAACTTCTACAAATAATTTCTTAGAGACACACGGATGGTGGCTATCGATTCGTGGCGTAGCCCTACATCCTCTGGAAACATCAAAAAAATTATTCCTATGTAACTTTTTATGTTATGGCCAAGTCGATTTTTGGCCAAATTCTCCCGTTATCCTGGATTTTCCGGGACAAATTTTAGGCGCAGCCAAAAATGCTGATAGGCGATCGAAATGTGTTCATCTGAGGGACTCCCATGCAAAATTACAGCCAAATCGATCGAAAATTACTCCCTTAAAACGCTAAAAACGCTTAAAACAGCTCGGAGAGCGCCCAGAGCGTGTATTTGTGACTTAAACGCATACTTGCCCATATCTACGGAAATAAATTTGCTAGGCCAATTCTTTTAAGGGGTTTAACTAGTGGCGTGAAACGCTATTTAACGACATACACATTGTGGGCCTCGCACGTTAATTTCTCCCGATATGGTACCCGGGTATATCGGCGAATGCCCAATGGGGACTCGGCGAGCGCATGCCCGTAACTTCTACAAATAATTTCTTAGAGACACACGGATGGTGGCTATCGATTCGTGGCGTAGCCCTACATCCTCTGGAAACATCAAAAAAATTATTCCTATGTAACTTTTTATGTTATGGCCAAGTCGATTTTTGGCCAAATTCTCCCGTTATCCTGGATTTTCCGGGACAAATTTTAGGCGCAGCCAAAAATGCTGATAGGCGATCGAAATGTGTTCATCTGAGGGACTCCCATGCAAAATTACAGCCAAATCGATCGAAAATTACTCCCTTAAAACGCTAAAAACGCTTAAAACAGCTCGGAGAGCGCCCAGAGCGTGTATTTGTGACTTAAACGCATACTTGCCCATATCTACGGAAATAAATTTGCTAGGCCAATTCTTTTAAGGGGTTTAACTAGTGGCGTGAAACGCTATTTAACGACATACACATTGTGGGCCTCGCACGTTAATTTCTCCCGATATGGTACCCGGGTATATCGGCGAATGCCCAATGGGGACTCGGCGAGCGCATGCCCGTAACTTCTACAAATAATTTCTTAGAGACACACGGATGGTGGCTATCGATTCGTGGCGTAGCCCTACATCCTCTGGAAACATCAAAAAAATTATTCCTATGTAACTTTTTATGTTATGGCCAAGTCGATTTTTGGCCAAATTCTCCCCCGTATCCTGGATTTTCCGGGACAAATTTTAGGCGCAGCCAAAAAATGCTGATAGGCGATCGAAATGTGTTCATCTGAGGGACTCCCATGCAAAATTACAGCCAAATCGATCGAAAATTACTCCCTTAAAACGCTAAAAACGCTTAAAACAGCTCGGAGAGCGCCCAGAGCGTGTATTTGTGACTTAAACGCATACTTGCCCATATCTACGGAAATAAATTTGCTAGGCCAATTCTTTTAAGGGGTTTAACTAGTGGCGTGAAACGCTATTTAACGACATACACATTGTGGGCCTCGCACGTTAATTTCTCCCGATATGGTACCCGGGTATATCGGCGAATGCCCAATGGGGACTCGGCGAGCGCATGCCCGTAACTTCTACAAATAATTTCTTAGAGACACACGGATGGTGGCTATCGATTCGTGGCGTAGCCCTACATCCTCTGGAAACATCAAAAAAATTATTCCTATGTAACTTTTTATGTTATGGCCAAGTCGATTTTTGGCCAAATTCTCCCGTTATCCTGGATTTTCCGGGACAAATTTTAGGCGCAGCCAAAAATGCTGATAGGCGATCGAAATGTGTTCATCTGAGGGACTCCCATGCAAAATTACAGCCAAATCGATCGAAAATTACTCCCTTAAAACGCTAAAAACGCTTAAAACAGCTCGGAGAGCGCCCAGAGCGTGTATTTGTGACTTAAACGCATACTTGCCCATATCTACGGAAATAAATTTGCTAGGCCAATTCTTTTAAGGGGTTTAACTAGTGGCGTGAAACGCTATTTAACGACATACACATTGTGGGCCTCGCACGTTAATTTCTCCCGATATGGTACCCGGGTATATCGGCGAATGCCCAATGGGGACTCGGCGAGCGCATGCCCGTAACTTCTACAAATAATTTCTTAGAGACACACGGATGGTGGCTATCGATTCGTGGCGTAGCCCTACATCCTCTGGAAACATCAAAAAAATTATTCCTATGTAACTTTTTATGTTATGGCAGTCGATTTTTGGCCAAATTCTCCCGTTATCCTGGATTTTCCGGGACAAATTTTAGGCGCAGCCAAAAATGCTGATAGGCGATCGAAATGTGTTCATCTGAGGGACTCCCATGCAAAATTACAGCCAAATCGATCGAAAATTACTCCCTTAAAACGCTAAAAACGCTTAAAACAGCTCGGAGAGCGCCCAGAGCGTGTATTTGTGACTTAAACGCATACTTGCCCATATCTACGGAAATAAATTTGCTAGGCCAATTCTTTTAAGGGGTTTAACTAGTGGCGTGAAACGCTATTTAACGACATACACATTGTGGGCCTCGCACGTTAATTTCTCCCGATATGGTACCCGGGTATATCGGCGAATGCCCAATGGGGACTCGGCGAGCGCATGCCCGTAACTTCTACAAATAATTTCTTAGAGACACACGGATGGTGGCTATCGATTCGTGGCGTAGCCCTACATCCTCTGGAAACATCAAAAAAATTATTCCTATGTAACTTTATGTTATGGCCAAGTCGATTTTTGGCCAAATTCTCCCCCCTTATCCTGGATTTTCCGGGACAAATTTTAGGCGCAGCCAAAAATGCTGATAGGCGATCGAAATGTGTTCATCTGAGGGACTCCCATGCAAAATTACAGCCAAATCGATCGAAAATTACTCCCTTAAAACGCTAAAAACGCTTAAAACAGCTCGGAGAGCGCCCAGAGCGTGTATTTGTGACTTAAACGCATACTTGCCCATATCTACGGAAATAAATTTGCTAGGCCAATTCTTTTAAGGGGTTTAACTAGTGGCGTGAAACGCTATTTAACGACATACACATTGTGGGCCTCGCACGTTAATTTCTCCCGATATGGTACCCGGGTATATCGGCGAATGCCCAATGGGGACTCGGCGAGCGCATGCCCGTAACTTCTACAAATAATTTCTTAGAGACACACGGATGGTGGCTATCGATTCGTGGCGTAGCGTAGCCCCTCTGGAAACATCAAAAAAATTATTCCTATGTAACTTTTTATGTTATGGCCAAGTCGATTTTTGGCCAAATTCTCCCGTTATCCTGGATTTTCCGGGACAAATTTTAGGCGCAGCCAAAAATGCTGATAGGCGATCGAAATGTGTTCATCTGAGGGACTCCCATGCAAAATTACAGCCAAATCGATCGAAAATTACTCCCTTAAAACGCTAAAAACGCTTAAAACAGCTCGGAGAGCGCCCAGAGCGTGTATTTGTGACTTAAACGCATACTTGCCCATATCTACGGAAATAAATTTGCTAGGCCAATTCTTTTAAGGGGTTTAACTAGTGGCGTGAAACGCTATTTAACGACATACACATTGTGGGCCTCGCACGTTAATTTCTCCCGATATGGTACCCGGGTATATCGGCGAATGCCCAATGGGGACTCGGCGAGCGCATGCCCGTAACTTCTACAAATAATTTCTTAGAGACACACGGATGGTGGCTATCGATTCGTGGCGTAGCCCTACATCCTCTGGAAACATCAAAAAAATTATTCCTATGTAACTTTTTATGTTATGGCCAAGTCGATTTTTGGCCAAATTCTCCCGTTATCCTGGATTTTCCGGGACAAATTTTAGGCGCAGCCAAAAATGCTGATAGGCGATCGAAATGTGTTCATCTGAGGGACTCCCATGCAAAATTACAGCCAAATCGATCGAAAATTACTCCCTTAAAACGCTAAAAACGCTTAAAACAGCTCGGAGAGCGCCCAGAGCGTGTATTTGTGACTTAAACGCATACTTGCCCATATCTACGGAAATAAATTTGCTAGGCCAATTCTTTTAAGGGGTTTAACTAGTGGCGTGAAACGCTATTTAACGACATACACATTGTGGGCCTCGCACGTTAATTTCTCCCGATATGGTACCCGGGTATATCGGCGAATGCCCAATGGGGACTCGGCGAGCGCATGCCCGTAACTTCTACAAATAATTTCTTAGAGACACACGGATGGTGGCTATCGATTCGTGGCGTAGCCCTACATCCTCTGGAAACATCAAAAAAATTATTCCTATGTAACTTTTTATGTTATGGCCAAGTCGATTTTTGGCCAAATTCTCCCGTTATCCTGGATTTTCCGGGACAAATTTTAGGCGCAGCCAAAAATGCTGATAGGCGATCGAAATGTGTTCATCTGAGGGACTCCCATGCAAAATTACAGCCAAATCGATCGAAAATTACTCCCTTAAAACGCTAAAAACGCTTAAAACAGCTCGGAGAGCGCCCAGAGCGTGTATTTGTGACTTAAACGCATACTTGCCCATATCTACGGAAATAAATTTGCTAGGCCAATTCTTTTAAGGGGTTTAACTAGTGGCGTGAAACGCTATTTAACGACATACACATTGTGGGCCTCGCACGTTAATTTCTCCCGATATGGTACCCGGGTATATCGGCGAATGCCCAATGGGGACTCGGCGAGCGCATGCCCGTAACTTCTACAAATATCTTAGAGACACACGGATGGTGGCTATCGATTCGTGGCGTAGCCCTACATCCTCTGGAAACATCAAAAAAATTATTCCTATGTAACTTTTTATGTTATGGCCAAGTCGATTTTTGGCCAAATTCTCCCGTTATCCTGGATTTTCCGGGACAAATTTTAGGCGCAGCCAAAAATGCTGATAGGCGATCGAAATGTGTTCATCTGAGGGACTCCCATGCAAAATTACAGCCAAATCGATCGAAAATTACTCCCTTAAAACGCTAAAAACGCTTAAAACAGCTCGGAGAGCGCCCAGAGCGTGTATTTGTGACTTAAACGCATACTTGCCCATATCTACGGAAATAAATTTGCTAGGCCAATTCTTTTAAGGGGTTTAACTAGTGGCGTGAAACGCTATTTAACGACATACACATTGTGGGCCTCGCACGTTAATTTCTCCCGATATGGTACCCGGGTATATCGGCGAATGCCCAATGGGGACTCGGCGAGCGCATGCCCGTAACTTCTACAAAATAATTTCTTAGAGACACACGGATGGTGGCTATCGATTCGTGGCGTAGCCCTACATCCTCTGGAAACATCAAAAAAATTATTCCTATGTAACTTTTTATGTTATGGCCAAGTCGATTTTTGGCCAAATTCTCCCGTTATCCTGGATTTTCCGGGACAAATTTTAGGCGCAGCCAAAAATGCTGATAGGCGATCGAAATGTGTTCATCTGAGGGACTCCCATGCAAAATTACAGCCAAATCGATCGAAAATTACTCCCTTAAAACGCTAAAAACGCTTAAAACAGCTCGGAGAGCGCCCAGAGCGTGTATTTGTGACTTAAACGCATACTTGCCCATATCTACGGAAATAAATTTGCTAGGCCAATTCTTTTAAGGGGTTTAACTAGTGGCGTGAAACGCTATTTAACGACATACACATTGTGGGCCTCGCACGTTAATTTCTCCCGATATGGTACCCGGGTATATCGGCGAATGCCCAATGGGGACTCGGCGGCGCATGCCCGTAACTTCTACAAATAATTTCTTAGAGACACACGGATGGTGGCTATCGATTCGTGGCGTAGCCCTACATCCTCTGGAAACATCAAAAAAATTATTCCTATGTAACTTTTTATGTTATGGCCAAGTCGATTTTTGGCCAAATTCTCCCGTTATCCTGGATTTTCCGGGACAAATTTTAGGCGCAGCCAAAAATGCTGATAGGCGATCGAAATGTGTTCATCTGAGGGACTCCCATGCAAAATTACAGCCAAATCGATCGAAAATTACTCCCTTAAAACGCTAAAAACGCTTAAAACAGCTCGGAGAGCGCCCAGAGCGTGTATTTGTGACTTAAACGCATACTTGCCCATATCTACGGAAATAAATTTGCTAGGCCAATTCTTTTAAGGGGTTTAACTAGTGGCGTGAAACGCTATTTAACGACATACACATTGTGGGCCTCGCACGTTAATTTCTCCCGATATGGTACCCGGGTATATCGGCGAATGCCCAATGGGGACTCGGCGAGCGCATGCCCGTAACTTCTACAAATAATTTCTTAGAGACACACGGATGGTGGCTATCGATTCGTGGCGTAGCCCTACATCCTCTGGAAACATCAAAAAAATTATTCCTATGTAACTTTTTATGTTATGGCCAAGTCGATTTTTGGCCAAATTCTCCCGTTATCCTGGATTTTCCGGGACAAATTTTAGGCGCAGCCAAAAATGCTGATAGGCGATCGAAATGTGTTCATCTGAGGGACTCCCATGCAAAATTACAGCCAAATCGATCGAAAATTACTCCCTTAAAACGCTAAAAACGCTTAAAACAGCTCGGAGAGCGCCCAGAGCGTGTATTTGTGACTTAAACGCATACTTGCCCATATCTACGGAAATAAATTTGC
>BPLQ01001894.1:0-30051 GCA_021605075.1 Caerostris darwini
TCTCACTATATTGCAGAAAGTGCTTTATAAATGAAGTTGAAATTTTTCTCTTACATCTAACGCCATCTATTGGTAGATATATGCAACTTAAATTTAAAAAAAATATAATTAATTAATTTAATTTAATTAATGAATTAATATTTGAAAAAAATGCATTAACATCCAGTGTCATCCACTACAAGTTTGAAAAAATGTATTTCAATGTGGATGAATAAAAAGTATTTTATTATCGTTTGAAAATTAGAACAAGATACATATAGGGAGAGTGTGAGCTAATAGTAGGAATTGAAAAAAAGTAGGAATAGACTTAAAAAACTTTTTTTTATATTACTTGTTTTGTGAATATTTTTAGGAAAATGTATTTTTATATTATGTATTTCTTGTGTAATCAGTGTATACAGTGAATAATTTGAGAATATAAGAATAATTATATAAGAATTTAAGAATAATTATATAAGAATATAAGATGAATTATATAAGAATATAAGAAGAATTATATAAGAATATAAGAAGAATTATATAAGAATATAAGAAGAATTATATAAGAATATAAGAAGAATTATATAAGAATATAAGAAGAATTATATAAGAATAATTTTGTGAATATTTGAATTCTAACAGCGGTTGAATGTGAACATGTCATCGCCGGACGGTATGTTCGCGCCTATGTGCGTGGATACCCCTAACGGCGAAAATAATTTATATATATGCGCCTGCGTGCGCAGAACTCTTAGTGTTAGTGTTGTGCCTGAGGGGCAAGACTGAAACAGCATTAAATTTATTTTTGTACTCTTGTTTAAGGTAAATATTTTCATTTCATGAATGGAGAGTTTTCTATTTGAAAACTCAAAAAAAAAAAAAAAAAAAAAAAAAAAAAAAATCTTTTTTTTTTTTAACTTTAATTATAAACTTTTAAATAGTATTTTAGGAATGTAATATGGAGCTTTCATATTCGTCTTAAAAAGAAGTAAAATATGAAAACAAAATTCATTGTCAGTTTTAATTTTGGTGAATATTTTTGCAATTAACTTCTCACAAATCCAAAGTATTTTTTTATATATATACTATTTGCAATCATAAAAAAGAATCATTCGAAATAAAACTCGATTTTCGAATCATGTTCTAAACGTGCTTGAATATTTAATAATTTCATTCAGGCTTTTCAATTTTTTTCAATTTAATGTTATATCATTAAAAAATGTTGCTTCACGATTATTATGTTTTAAAAATACTTACTTCAGGATCTTTAATATTTCATTCCTTTACTATAAGCTGAAGAAATATTAAATTGAAATTTAAAGTGTGTTATGAAACTGGGATCCCATGCAATTTGAAATAGCACTACATTTAATATATATTATTTTTGCTATATGAAAAAACAATTTTAGAGGTTTAACTAACGGATTCTTTAATCATTTCATTTAAGTAGAACAAGTAAACTTATTAAAATTTCTAGTAAAAAAGTTTTTCCGCATTTTAGTGCTATTTACCTTTAAATTACTATAGGGGTTGATCAATATTTGTTTGACATGAATATTGTTTAATATCGTTTACTTCTGGCATATTGAATGAAATAATTCAAACAAATTCAATTAATAAAATTTGTACATTAAAAACTGACTTTCAGATGAATACTGAAAGTCAGTTTTTAATGTATAAATTGTACAATTTTTTAAAATCAATTTATATAAGACAGTTTTGTAGAAAAAATCTTACAAAATTCCAAAACTATTTTTAAATATTAACATAGATTTATATATTATCTCGTTACGTTTTAAAAGATTTCGTTTAATGAATGTCATTAATTAGTGAAAATATACTAATCTAATAACAAATAAATTTTACTGTTAACTCTTTAAACGGATATCAATATTATTCATTCTTAACACCTACTTTTTTCTGTAGAATATAAAGAACTCCATTGGACAACAGCTGGAAATAATCAAGGAAACAGTTTACGCAAGAACACGCTGAATTGAGACGAAGACCATTTTAACATTGGCTTTTCTTATAAAAGCTTCAACCATGTCAACATCAACCATTAACTCAAAACAAGAGTATTACAAGTGTGAGACTTGTGGTAGAGGGTTCCAACGTAAGTGGCTTTTATCCCGGCATGAGCGTATTCACACAGGTATTAAGTCATATGTATGCGATGTTTGCGACAAGGGGTTTACACTAAAAGAAAATTTACGGATGCATTCATTTACGCATTCTGGAGTGAAAAGTCATGCATGTGAGATTTGCAAAAGAAAGTTCCTTCAAAAGTCACATTTGAAGACTCATTTTCTTACGCACACGAAAGAAATGCCATTTGAATGCGAATTATGCAAAAGAAAATTTAGACATCATAGTGGTTTACGTGTCCATTACAGAACCCATACCAAGGAAATGCCTTTCGTATGCGAAGTGTGCAAGAGAACATTTTCAACGAACGGCAATTTGGAAACTCATCTGCGTACCCATACCAACGAAAAGCCATTTGAGTGTGGAATTTGCAATCGGAAATTTACTCATAAATGCAGTTTGCAAAGGCATCTATTGAGACATTCCAAAGAAAACCCCACTGCGGATGAAGTTTCTCACAATGATGCCATGTAACGAGATACATGCTTACGCATTCGAAACTGAAATTTTAGTATACTAAATAAAAAGACATTTTGATATTTTATATATATAGATATATATATATAAATTTATGACCATTTATATTTTTGATGTTAAATTTTAATGAATGGTAAGGTGTGAATTTTTTTTCGATTTGCACAAAATAATTTAGAATTTTACACTAAATGATTGTTTTTATAATATTCTTTTATTTTATATGCATTTGTGTGCTCTTTTATTTCATAAGCAATATTTTATATTATTATTTTTATATATGCGATTAATGCGAGATTCCTTTTTTTTTTTTTCCTACTGAATATATTTAAAAATATTTTCGTTGTACAAATCATAATTTTTATATTGTGTAAGAGAAAAATATTTTTAGGTTTTAAAATTTTCCACGAAGTAAAGTGTACTTAAACTTTTTTTGAGTAGTCAAATAATATTTACTCTTCGTTAGAAAACATTATTTTAATACAATAATTTCTACAAAACATCGTTATCAAATTTTAAAACTATTAGAAAAAAAAAAAACACTTATTAGTGCTTAATAAAAATACTTTTTATACATCACATTTTTATATTAACAAATTTATATAATTGAAATAGTCAAGCAAATTATAATGTATTTATATACCATCATTCAAAAAATCAATTTTATGCATTTATGTCTTTTATGAAAGGATCATTATTTATAGTTCATATTAATTGATAAAGTATATAATTGTGAAGGTTTTATTTCTTGTTTTAATGTAATGAAAAATTATTACAATTACATTTATGTGTATAATATTTAGTTTTAAGGAATAGTGAGTAATCTACGTCTTTAATTTTTGTAGTTTGCAAAGCAGATTTTTGGATTTTACAATAAATAAATTTTTATAATATAGTGTGTTTAAAAAAAGCCCAATTGCACATAAAATAGAAGAATATGTTTATATAACGATGCAACAAAATTAATTAATTTTATGCATAAATGCCTTTTATGGAAGGAACATTATTTATAATTCATTTTAATTGATAAAGTCAATAATTATAAAGGTTTTATTTCTTTTTTTAATGTAATGAAAATAATTGACAATTGCATTTTTATGTGAAATGTTTAGTTTTAATGTATGATGAGCAATTAATGTTTTTTATTTTTGGATACCCTATTTTGTTATTTAAATATATGTTTTAAAAATATTTTGTGTTTTTAAAGAAGAACAATAGCATATAAAATGGAAATTATGTTTATATAACACACTGTGTAATTCATTTTTTTTTTGAATAAATTTAAAAATATTTTCTTTGATCGAATGACTATTTTTATGTTCTGTATGGGAAAAAATATTTTTACAAAGATTAAATTTTTTAATTATTCCATTAAATAAATTTTTTCTGAGATATTCGAAAGATATTCACCATTAATTTAATACTCCGGTTATGTTTTTTTATAGAAATTAAAGATAAAACAAGATAAATAACATAAACATAATAAACAAGATAAATAATATAAACATAAGATAAGACAAAAAGCATGATATCAAGATATGTATGTTTTAAAAAAACCCTAAGAAACAAAGCTGAAGTACAATAATATCACCAAAATTAAAAATTCACATAAAACATATTCAGTTATTCTTATTAAATGCATTTATTCCAAATTGTTGTGCAAAAATGGTCACTGTGCTGCAGTACTCCTATTTTGCATCGTTGACAGTCCTTAACCTGCAACAAAAACAGCCCTTCTAGTAAAAAAAATATTAAAAAAATTCTCTTTCCAAATTTCCGGATATTGAAACAGAAAGCACATTTTAATGAAGAGTATAGATAAAAAAATTCACGTTCATCATTAAATAAAATCTAATTGATTGATTTCATGGGATGATGAATTAACTTCATATAGAGTTCTTTAAGAAGACTACAAAGAAACGTCCCAGTAATTCGAAGAAATTGGAGTACATTTAATTTTTATAACAAATTGCTATTTAAAAGAGGTATACTTTAAAATTTATTTTTTCGTGATTTAATTATAAACATTTTGTTCAATTACTTATTATTACATATACAAATTTGGACAAATTCTCAGCAAAAAATATAAAAATAAAATAATTGAATAATGCACATGTATTTTATTATTACATGTACATTAATAATGCACATGTATTATATTATTACATGTACATTATTCTATCATTTTATTATTATTATTTTTTTTTTGCTGAGAATTTTCCCAAATTTGTTTATGTTAAGAATACAACAATATATTAGTTATCACATAAAGCTTTCAATGGATTGTTTTTTAAAATCGCAATCATCCAATTATTTTTATTTATTGGAAAATTATCAAATAAACAGTCAGTTTTGAATATTTTAATGCGAAAATAAATATATTTTCTAGTTTTAGTTTATATTATATGAGGCTTTTCCCAAAGCAGATTGCATCGATTTAAAACATATTTATTATAGACTTGTTGTGATTTTTAAAGCTTTTAATTAATAAATTAGCCTGTATGAATACGCTCTTGCAGGTTGTGATAAATTTGTAACTTAAAAAATCACATTGAAATTGGGAAATTTAAAATATAATTTATTTACCTATTTTCTTGCAGCGGACCAAATAAATTTCGATCTATAAAGTTGGAACACTTTCAAAATTAAATATGTTTTTTAAAGTTTCCTTTTAATCTTGGATTGCTTCCTGCCATAAGCGTTATTTTCATAAAAAACTCTTCCATGCTATATGAAACAGTTTGAAATTATTTAGGGGTGTTCGCGCCTATGCGCAAGGATATCCCTAGCGGCGAAAAAGTGTACACATGCGCCTGCGGGCGCATAAATCTGAGTGTGAGTCAGTGTAATGCCAGAGCGGCAAGAGTGAACAGCACGGCTGCGAGTGGCTGTGAAGTTTAGTGGAATAAAGTGTTTTTATTAAGTTTTAAACCTTTGGTTTTTTATTGTGTTAGTGTGTGAGTGTGATGAAACATACAGTCCGCTAGATGAGTGAATGAGTGCTATTGAGAGAACAAGGGGGAATGAAAGGAATAGGGTAATGGAATGTGGGCATTTGGATTTTCTTGAGCTCAATCCCAGACCCTTATTTATATGTCTGAAAACACTAGACAGAACTCATTTCTGATAATATATATTTACTTTTAAATTTTTATGTTTGAATCTGTATTAAATTTCAAATCAGTTTAGTTAATATAAATAAACAAGGGCTGAAATGTTCGTAGGCTGACACATAGATAGCCCTACTAGTATTAAATCCATATGGGTTTTAGTTAGCCCAAACCTTCAAAAGACATGTGTATAAATTTGACAGCTGTTACACTATTAGTATGTGAGCTATAGCATTTTTAGTGAAGTTATAGCATTTTTAGTGTTCCTCACATGCAGTCCACTCGGCTGACTGTCGATTGGACTCCGGTGTGAAAGGATGGAGCCCCGCTTCATCCATTGTCACATATCGACACAAAAATTCGGGTTTATTACGTTTGAACAGCTCCAAACACTGCTTAGAATCATTAATTCGTTGTTGTTTTCGATCGATTATGAGCTCGCGTGGCACCCACTTTGAACAGAGCTTTCGCATACCCAAATATTCATTCACGATATGCCCAACACGTTCCTTTGATATCTTTAGGGTCTCAGCTATCTCAATCAACTTCACTTTACGGTTATCAGAAATTATTTTGTGGACTTTTTTGATGTTTTCGTCGGTAACAGCCTCGTTGGGGCGTCCACTGCGTGCATCGCCCTCGGTGCTCATTTCGCCTCGTTTAAATTTAGCAAACCACTTCTCTACGGTTGATTTTCCTGGTACAAAGTCCGAATAATGTTTATCAAGCACAAGCCTTGGCTTCAATAGTATTTTTTTTCGCCAAAAAACAATGCTTTAATAACACGCAAAATTCCTTTTTATCCATTTTTTCAAACTAACAAAAGTTGCTTCACTAAAAATGTTATAACTCACATATTAATAGTGCAACAGCTGTCAAATTTACACACGTGTCTTTTGAAGGTTAGGGCTAACTAAAAATTCATATGGATTTAATACTAGTAGCGCCATCTATGTGTCAGACTATGAACTTTTTAGTCCACCTGTTATATTAAACAATTTTAACATTTATTTATTATTAACTGGACATCAGAATTTCTCTGTAAATCATTCCATTAATTTTCTATTTACAAAGCTATAATTGAAGATTAAATTACATTCATTACTTTGTAATAGTTCTATATAATTGCTGCCTAATTCATGATGACTTTTTCTGCCAATTAGATGCGAAACTATCCCAATCTTTTAGGAAAATATAGTAAACCATAATTTTAAGGGAGTTTAATGTGAAAACATTTATTCACCTTAATTCAAAAACCCAAGTGCAATAACGATAAAAACCTGCATCCAGAAAAATATGTTTATTGTAATATTGCATCTTTTGAAACATTAAATAAAAATGATCCAAAAGGTTTAGAATTGGCATTTGTCTACCTACAAGTCACAAATTCTTTGACTGCTGATAAAATCTATGGAGTTACCGCTCTTTTGGTTACCTGATTATCAATTGAACGATATAGGGGAAGAAACCAAGTGCCTCAGTTCTTTCGCTGTTGTGACGTTTACCACTCTAGCGAGGCCTGCCACCTTCTCAGACGATGTGTCAAATGCACTGGGAACCATGAAGCAAAAGATTGAAACATGGCTCCCAACCAGCCTCTTAAATGTGCCAACTGCGCAGGAGAACACGCGGCGAACTGGCTTCTTCGCTTCCCTAAAAAGAAGCAGCAACCTCTTCAACCCACACCTGCAAAAATTCAGCAGGAAACAAAAAGAGCACCGGCAACTAGCCAATCTCCCAGGAATGAGCCAAGTCACCCCAACTTTGCACTGAGAAGAGATATGCGTGTGATTAAACCCACCCCGAAAGTACCAATGCAAAATTTTACAAATCCTACTGCGCCGCTTGATAACAATGCAATCAATGGCTAGTTAAATTGTGCTGACAGTCACATTTTTGAAACCGGAAGTAAGTTTTCTGAAACCGTTTTTGTGTACATTTAGTTTTCGCTTATTATGAGCGTTAAAATTTTTTCAAATGAAAATAATAAGAAATAAATAAAATGTAAATGATTTAAAATATTAAAAATATCTGGCAACACAACATTTGTTTAATTATCTAGCAACAAATCTAGTAACTTTTGTGTTGTTTACTTTGTAACGATTGTTTTTCTTAGTGTTTCCAAAACTAAAGGTTAAAATCAAAAACTAAAGGTCTATCTTGTTAAAGTAAATTGACAGATGCCTTTATTGATTAACTTCAAAATTATTATAGCATTGCAATACGTAGCAATGTTGGCAATTTAAAAAATATGCAGCAAAGTGTAATTTCGGCATTATTCCATTGTGCATTGTACAAAAAGAAATTCATGCATGGGCAGTGTCCCATTGGGAAAGAAAGTTGGTGTTTTTATCAGCAAGCTATAGCAAATGGGTAAATCATCAGTGAAAAATACACTGGTCTGCCGAATTATATTCTGAATATAATCAAGCCAGTGTATTTAGAATTATGTTCAAGAGATCTTTTGCAAAAATCTCTGCATGGTAAAACTCAAAATGCAAATGAAAGCTTTAGCGGTACTTTATGGCGAAGAGTGCCGAAAGAAGTTTTTGTTTGGCTGAAAACTGTTAAATTAGGAGCCTATGATGCAACAATTCAATTTAATGAGGGACATATGGGCTGCCTAAAGGTGTTTAAAAAACTGAACATAGAAAGTCGTGGATTTTTTACTTTAAAAGGCTACAAACATCTTTATACCCCAGAATTTTAGAATCCAAACGGTTATCAACACCTTGTGTAAAGAAGCGCAGAAAATTTTTGAGAGCCCCGAGAAAGTAAAAGACAGTCTTATTTATTGACAAAGAGTGTGAAACATAAAACAGGAGGATTTTAACATATATAGTTATATTTTAAAAATTTATTTATATTTAAAAGTTGTTTTGTGCTATATCTCACAATGTGTTTTAATGCTTTTTGTTTCCACGTGAAACACCATAACTAAAATAATTTTTATCCAAATGTCACAAAAATTGGTATAAATATTTATCATACCAACAGGGAATAGACGTTGGAAAAGATTCTAGCTACATAAATATTTTTTATTTTAATTGTGAAACTTGAAAATGCATGTAAATTTTGGAAGAATTTTGTGTCAGCAACATTTAAACCCATACAAAATAATAAATATATTATTTTACCAGAGATTCATTCCTTGTAGAATGTTAGTACAAATACATACAAACTTAGAAATTTAAAAAATATTAATTTTGTTTTGAGTTATGTTTTGTAACAGTATCAATTTTTGGCCATTTTTACCCTTATTTTAGCGTATAAAATTAAAAACAAATGATTATTAAATTTTTTTCTCTAATATTCTAAGTTTTTAGATGTATTCATTCCAAAAATGTGTACAAAGATAAAATATTTTAGTAATTTCAAAAAAAATTTCTCCAAAGGTGTGCGTGTAGATATTCAAAAACATTTTTAGAGGTCGAAATAAGGTATTCTTTAATCATTTCATTTAAGCAAAACAAATAAACTCATTCAAATTTCAGATAATGTTTTGAGTTATTGGGGCATTTTAGTGCTATAAGTTATTAACATTTAAATTAATAATGGGGGTTGAGTAATATTTGTTTCACAGCATGAATATTCTTTAATATCCTATACTTATAGCATATTGAAATGAAATAATTCAAATAAAAATTTTGTAATAATGAATAATTCGGTAAATTAATTCTACAATTAAAGAATAATTTCTTGGAAAAATTATCAACATTAGTAATAGGATACAAATTTTATTAGATCCATCGATTCAAAAATGACTAGTTCAGTATTTATAGAAAACCAATTTAAGTAATAACAGTTTCGATTTAATGAAAAAAAAATAACTTTAGAATATTTAAAAAAATTAACAGGTATAGTTTTATATATTGTCTTGTTTTGATTAAAGGATTTTGTTTAATGAATAATTAATGCCATTAATCAGTTATAATATGCTAATTTAATAACAAATGAATAACATTTGCTGTTAACTATGTAAAAGAATATCATTATTCATTCTTAATATCCACGTTTTTTTTTTCTGTAGAATATTGGAACCTTCATTGGACAACAACTGAAAATAATCAACGTACAAATTATGCAAGATCAAGCTGAAGTGAAACGAAGTCACTTTTTTGAAATTGGCTTTATATAACTTCTTATAAAACCCTCAACCATGTCAACATCTGCTATTAATGCAAAACAGGAGGATTGCCAGTGTGAAACTTGTGGTAAACGGTTAAAAAATAAGAGGAATTTAGCACTGCATATGCATGTTCACTCAGGTCTTAAACAATATGTTTGTGACGTTTGCAAAAAGGCATGTCCAAGAAAAGGAAATTTAAAGACACATTATATTATGCATTCTGGAGTAAAAAATTATGTCTGTGAAATTTACAAAAAGGAGTTTAATCAAATGTCTAATATGAAGACTCATAAGCTGATGCACACGAATAGAAAGCCAATTGAATGTGAAATTTGCAATCAGAAATTTACGCGAAAGGCCAGTTTGCAAAGACATCTGTTGATTCATTCAAATGAAAAACCACACACTTGCATACTGTGTAATAAGTCGTTTCGTCAGAAAGGAGCTTTAATGGTACATTATCGTGCCCATACGCAAGAGAAACCCCACGCATGCGACATATGTGGAAAAAGTTTCTCTCAAAGACACGATTTAACGATACACATGCGTAGACATTCGAAAGTGAAATTGAAGTGTGGTTTATAGAAGAGCATTTCAGTATTTCTGTTATATAACATATCTGTTATGTAACAAAATGTGTTTACAAATATTTGTAAAAATAGAACCACATCAAACTGGCTAAATAAAATAATTTATTTAAAGAAAATTACATCAAAAAGATATACATACTTTAATTTTTGTTTTTCGTTAAGAAATATATATAAGTTATGTAATTGAAAATAATTTAACGCTGTGATTTGACCTTGCCAATTGTAATCTATGCATTGTAGTAACCAGATTTTATGTGGTGCGTATGTCCTATTTTATAGTATTTTTTTAATGTTCTTAAAACATTAGTTCAATGAAATACCTTTTGTATTTCATTTCTTTCTTCTAGTGATTCAAATGGTTCAACTGGCATCTTGAACGTTGAAATATTTCGAGAATTTTCTGTATTCATCAACTAAATGCCAGTTTATGATACATTCAAGATAATTTTATCTTGGAATTGATATTGTTGTTCATTATTCTATTATTAGTTAATGTTATGTATCGACTTTCTTTATTAAAAGTGAAGTTCTTGATAGTTTCTGTACATCTCATTATGATACATTATAAATAATAACCTATTTTCAAATAAAATAAAAATTTTTAAATGCATAATTATCCAAATTATTTTTGCTGTGAACATTATCAACAAAATTTCTAGCTTTGGATAGAAATTTAAAATGAAAAAAAAACTTTTTTAAGCTATTGGTTTATTCGTTTTGTTGGTTTTTTTTTTTTTTTTTTTTTTTGTTCTGTCATAGAAAACATATAATTAAAACAAATTTATCTCTATCCTATTTTGAATGCCTTTAAATAAGTTAACATACTTATAACGCTTCTAATCTGAATTAATCTTTAATTATGAAAGAATCATTAAAACGACAATTTCAATTTAATTTATCGTTGAAATTTTAAATTTCTTTTCAAAATTTTCTTTCTCCCAGAATAAATGAATTTGAAATCGTTTTATTGTTTAATACTTTTAAAATATAATTTAGTTATTTTCATTTTAGCTTACACAGAAATAAGTTTGTAGCCAAAGAGATATTTTGAAAGAAAATGCTTCTGAAATATCACTTTAAAATTTGCAATAATTTTCCATGAAATAGTGAAAAATTGACATCAAAGTCAGTTGATCTATATTCAATAAAGTCATAGATCATTGATCTTCCAAAAAAATGTATTTCTGCATATAACTGGAAATGAACTAATGTATGGCTTTGGCTACTAAACACAAGCCCAGGTGTTCCTGGTATTTGCTTTCACTTTATAAAAGAAATAATGACATCAATAAAAAAAAATGTGGTAAATGCAAAAATATTTATTTTTAAGATAAAATTTAAATTATTGTCGGAATTTTTACAAAGCTTCGAGTGACTTTTTTTTCTTAATCCTATATCCGGTTCGTATTTTATTTTTAATAATAATGATTGCAAACGATGCATCAAATAGTCTTTCTTGAGATTTGAAACACTAACATAACTTTTATAAAATTTCTGGAGTAATGCTTTCTGAGTATGATATATTGAATGTAAAAATGTTTATTTGTATATCATATCCAATAAATGTATAATTTAAATTCAAATTTCAATTAATTTAAAATGATTTTAGTATTAAAACTTTACACAAGTATGTCATCGCAATTTATTTGTATTTATGTTCGAAAATTGTATTTTGCAAATCATGTTAATTTTGTCAACATAAACACTCGTTTAAAAAAACATTATTTAATTAAAAAAATTATTTACATTTCTTTACAAATTAAATTGTTAAATAACGTTTCTTAGAAGTATTTGTCTGCATACATAAACTAAATTTTACTTATGTGTTGCATATATATGTAATTAAACATTTCTAATATTATACATTAGGTGTTGCTTCTTTTAAATTATGCAATATAAATATATTGATAAATAAAGATTTTATAAATTTCACCTTTTTGATTGATAACATTGGCAAATACCGATCCAAAATCACCAAATATTTGTTAGATTGGCAATTATATTTTTCGTTGTGCTGTAAATATTGGAATTTTGTTTAAAATGTGCTTAATATTTTTACCATTTTAATTATTTAAACATTGTAGCAGTTTTGCACTTGCATCATAGACCAAGGAAGTAATAACTCAATAACTATAAAAATATAAAGCATTTATTTACATAACACATTACGGAAAAATTAAGCTAACAATTTAAGTATGTTGACCGTGTTCTATTATCTTCAAATGTAAAAAAAAATTGATGCCAAATAATCTCAATTTGTAATGAAACGAGTTTGATATCAGGCGAGTTGGACTAAATTTTGGATGTAGTGTAGCCATTGGAAGAGTACTTTATTTCATTTTTTTTTTCAACTGTTTTGAAATGACAAATTCTCTATGAATGATAATTAACCGAATTTATAAAATAATCAATCTATTTCGGTACCTACAGCTTAAAATGGATTTTTTCTTTGATTCACACTTCACCCCCATACCTAAACCTATGTAGCCCGCTACCTACTACTTACTGTATCGCTGAGAAGTTGAAAATCGGTGGACCACATGCATACCACGAACAACCCACAGATAAGTAAAATGTGAGGACGGTGCTTTTCAGGACGGCTTTTAGGGATAACTGCCCGGAATTTACCTTTCGTATAGAAGAAAAAAAAAAAAAAAAAAAAAAAACACCAGACAGCCCGCTTATCAATTTGAAACACATTGATAAGTTAACATTGATTGGCACAATCGCCATCGCGTCTCCTTGTTTCTGAAAACAGTGACTTCAAATATGTCTCCAGTGCATTCAAACTGCAGTCCTCAGGACCAGGGGCCACGTGGCCCCTGGCCCCGAACATGTTTAGAAATATATTCCAAACCACTAACAACCAACCATGCCACCTGAACCTGAAGCTCTGTGGTACCCAAGCGCTAACTAACAGGCCATCAGACAGCAGTAAAATAGACTACAAACATTATCAAGAAGTAAAATAAAGGATTTTTGTCCTGTACACGAAACATATATTTAATCCCATGCATGATTCTATTTTTAAATTTTTAATAAAATATTCAGTTTTCAAACATTAAATATCTTGTTGTATAATTGAAAAAAATTATGATCCATTTTAGATTAAAGATATTTTTAATATTAGTAAGTTTTCTAAGCATAATATGTTTTAATCCCGGTTAATAGAAGCCAAAGTAACCTAATCTTAATGAAAAGTATATTGACGAGTATTTTATACGAGATTGTTTTAGGACGGTTGATTTCGTCGCATTTAATTAGTGCAGCATTTAAAATCAGGTATCGAAACAAAAGTGGTTAGTTGTGACCAGGGCCTGATTTAGATGAAAAGAGGCCCTTGGCTATTCCACTTACGAGATCCTTTCACCTCCCATTTTCAAGTTGGTAAATTACTTATTATATTTGTTTATTATTCATATGTGCAGAATCTCTCCTTATTTTTGATTCAGTGTTTACTGTTTTTAGAATAGTGTACTTCTAATTTTGTCAACAATTTGAATGTAGGCCCCTCTTGATCTTGAGGCCCTAGGCTGAAGCCTATTTAAGCCTATAGGAAAATCCGGCCCTGGTTGTGACATTGCATCTCATAAAGCTTTTAATGAAATGAGTTGCAAACATTGGGCAGAGGGATTGGTAGAATTTACAGTGCAACTACTTAAGAAAATACTTACAGGAAGTAACACATTTCATGGCAACAGAAACTAAAAAACATTAAATTTTTTGTTAGTTGAATAGTATGTTATATTACATTAAACCTAAAGCTTTTTTTAAAATTCGATAGCATTTGTGTAAGTAGTGATTATACAACGTTAGTGAGCATAAATCTCCAAATTGCAAATCTAATACTTGAAGCAAAGATACAAATTAAATTCGCAGAAGGTGTTTGGTAAATTTAATTCTATTGATAGTTTTGTAATTTTGATTAAGTATTTGTATTTCGTAAAATTCAATTTTTGGATGATATTGAGATGTTTGTAATGTTTCAGTCGAAAATTTATTTCTCAGATATGTGGAACTGCAAACTTTAGGCAGAATTAAATGAGAGGATGATTTGTAAGGAGAAATTAGCATTATTATTATTTTATTGCAGATATTTTATAAATATGAATTACTAATAGCTCAGTTAGTTATTGACAGTTATCCTCTTTGAAATGTTAAGCAAATATACTTTGTGTAAAATATAAAAGTACTTATTATATAATATCCCTTTTTTTTAAATTTCTGTATAATGCTTTTAAAATAGCAAACTGATAACGTACACTATTTTAGTCGAATTGAAATAAATATTAATTTATTTGGAATGATTCATTTTTTTATTTACGAACTGATAAATATTTCAACTTGCTTCAAATGTTAAACAAACCATTTTAATATGGTTCCAAAATATTCTGAAACATTTTTAACAGGTACATACATTTTTACACATATTCCATCGATTACATATTCATTTACCTCTTTGAATTCTTAATTCTAGTACTGTATAATACCTTAACAATGAATTTGAAGAAGACTATTTAATATGATACTCTTACAGATTATTATCTTCTCTTCATAATTCTAATGCTGCAATTTTTACTGGCAATAATACGTATATAAAATTGAATATTAAATTAAAAGCTTGTTACTACTAAATTAAATTTATCTTCAGATTCAGGACACTTTAAATTCAAAAGTTTATAGCATGTCAAGTAAATTATTCTATTGTTTTTAAATCTAAATTTAGATATTTACAGATTGCTTTAGATCACAAAAAATTTGTTCACGAATCATATAAATGAATGAACTAATTTCTCTCTCTCTCTTTCTAACTAGTTTAACATGGAAAAATATTTTCCGTTAAGATTAAATTAAGATTTAAACCGATAAGATTGAATCTTAAGGTCTAATAATAGAAATGGCGGCATTTTGTATGGAAATAAAATTATGAAATATCCGCAACATGAGTATTTTCGTAATAACTTAAATGTTACTTTAATATCTTTAGTATTTTAAATCATATATGCAATTATTCAATGAGGATCTATGAAACTTCATATATATATAATGCTTATATTTTTTTATACGAGTATAGCAAAGATATTTTTTTATACGAGTATAGCATAGATTTTTTTTATACGAGTATAGCAAAGATATTTTTTTATACGAGTATATCACAGATATTTTTTTTTATACGTGTATAGCAAAGATATTTTTTTTTATACGAGTATAGCATAGATATATTTTTTTATACGAATATAGCATAGATATATTTCTTTTATACGAGTATAGCATAGATATATCTTTTTTATACGAGTATAGCATAGACATATATTTTTTTCTACGAGTATATCACAGATATTTTTTTTCTACGAGTATAGCATAGATATTTTTTAATTAAATCTTAATAACGACTTTGTTCTTTGCAGGATAATATAAATTTAAGAAGACAATATCTGAAGATCATTCTTTTTGATAAGCTTGCATTCAAAATCGATAGTTGCTTTACACAAATCTTGCAAAAAAAATCCTGAACTATGTGGAGATATGGCTTGGAAGATGATTACATATTGCACGTGTGCGAGATATGTGGCAAAAAGTTTGGACAGTATGGGAACCTAGTAATGCATATTCGCACTCATACGGGTTTCAATATATACACCTGTACGATATGCAAAAAAGCATTTCTGCAAAAAGCACGTTTACGCAAACATTTGCTTATTCATAACGTATTAAAAAGTAAGGCTTGCGAAATATGCGGCAAAACATTTGCTTTAAAGCGACAATGGATGGTCCACATGCTTAAGCACAAGAATGTTCAATGAATAGGAACTGTGCAAAATAAAAATGAATTCAAAAAGCGACTTCATTTTATACAGAGATGTTGATGTTGGAATTTCTCTTTGGATATCTTCAACTTTCTTTTTTTTATGCATTTTAGTTATTGAAGAGTTTTTAAATGTTTTTGTATGTTAAGAGTTTTTAAATGTTTCTGTAATGTTATAATTAGTAAGTGAATTTCTGCATTTTATTTTTGTACTCACTTGCTGTATTTTTGTTCCTATTTCTAAATGTTTTTATAATATACTGTATATAAGTTGTATTTCAATTATAAAAAAAAAAATATATATATATATAATCTTTTCAATAAAAATGTTTATCTTTGTAAGGTTTTGTATAATTAAGCATTTCTTAATCTTTACTATAGTAAGAATCCACCATACACAAATGTAATGCGGACCTCACGTGGTGGAAAAAATGTTTGAATAAACTGGATCCACCATGTATTCGCACTAGAACTCATACAGAGGACAGAGTGAAAAGATTGGTTTGGTTTGTGGCTCTGAGGTAATTTTTCGCACACTTAAGGGTAATTAGAACGGAATTTACAGTTTAAAGAGGATTTCAAACTTCTAACAAACATCCATGCCACCGCCAGAATTTACGAACCTGAACGAGGTTTGATTTCGTTTGGTTTGTTGCTCTACTGTCATCTTATGCACACGAAGGCTACACAGACCGGGACTTACAGTTTAAAGTTGATTCTGAATCACGGACAAACATCCATGTGATCGCCAGGATTCGAACCTGAAGCTTGTGATATCTAAGCTAATTCATAGTAGTACAGATTACGGCCGAATATGGGCGCATTTGCCGTTGAAAACATAATGGCCTTAGTAAAATTCTACGTAATGGGAGGACGGCGCTTTTAGGAATAACTGCCCGGCATTTACCTTTCGTATAGGAGAAAAAAAAAAACCAACCAGATAGCTAGCTTATCAATGTGAGACACCACTAACAACCATAACACCTGAACCTGCAGCTTTGTGGTGCTGTCTGATGGCCTAGTTAACAGGCCATCAGACAGCAGTAAAATAGACTGCAAACATTAACAAGAAGTAAAATAGAGGATTTTTGTCCTGTACACGAAACATATATTAATCACATAAATGATTCTATTTACACTCATGTCCATAAATTAAGGATAATTCAGAATCACACAGAAATTGAACTCTAAAATAAAAATTTCACCTGTAGAATTATCACACACATCTTGAAAAAGAATATGCAAATTACAGGAAACCACCAGATGGAGCGGATAGTACGTCACAATGACGAGAGTGTAAGAGAGGGATATATAAGGAATGGTGGCAAAAAAGTAAAATTGTTCACAAGCGCTTTAAAAGCCTTTCAGTGCAATAACCGCATAGTTATGGCACAAAGGAAGCATATTTGGATGATTTTTTACGTGGTAGAATTATCGGACGACTGGAATGTGGACGTACTCAGCTGGAAGTATCCGAGGAACTTGGAATCGCCCAGAGTGTCATCTCCAGGCTTTGGCAACGATTCCAAGATGAAGGTAATGTGAGTAGATGTTACAGCACAGGTCGCCCCCGAGTTACAACGCCGAATGAGGACCGGTATTTAGCAGTTACTGCCAAAAGACACAGACGGAGCACAGCATCAGACCTGTCTCGTCAGCTATCTTCAGCTACCGGTACGACAGTTTCAAGGCCGACCGTGTACAGACGCTTAGGGCACATTGGTCTATATGCTCGTAGGCCTGTCAGATGTGTTCCACTTACCGCAACTCACAGTCGCCTGCGATTAACCTGGAGTAGTCCATGCATTGTGGACACCGCAACAGTGGTCTTGTGTGATGTTTTCCGACGAATCCAGGTTTAGTTTGCAGTCTGATTCTCGCCGGACTTTCATATGGAGAGCGCCAGGTACCCGTTACCACCAAGAGAACACCATTGAACGACACCGTTACGGTGGTGCAGGATGGCTCGTTTGGGGAGGAATTATTCTTGGTTCCAGAACTGACCTGCATGTTCAGAGTGTAACGATGATAGGCCACATCTATCGGGATGTCATTGTGGAACAACATGTACGTTTGTTTAAGGGCACCATGGGTGCCGAATTTCTGTTTATGGATGACAACGCCCGTCCTCACCGTGCAAACATTGTAGACGAATGCCTTCAATTGGAGGATATCACCCGTATGGATTGGCCAGCATACTCACCGGACTTGAATCCAATAGAGCATGTGTGGGATATGCTTGGCCGACGAATTGCAGCCCGTCAACCCCCTCCCACCTGTCAACCGGAACTTCGGTGGGCATTGCTTGATGAGTGGTGTAATATTCCCCAAGATCAGATTCATAATTTGATACTCAGCATGCCTAGGCCTTGTAAGGCCTGTATTGCATAGTCCGGGAGACATACTCCATATTAACCATCACACGAACCATATTATACCATTTTTTGTAAATAGGTTCTTTTTTCAAATTTGCTCCAGGGAGTAAAAATCGCAATTTTTATTAATTATGTCAAACATATAGCATCTTTTTTGCTCTTTACCTTTTGTTTAATAAATAGACTTTACAAATAAATCAAATTTGTTTTGCTTCTGTCTCTTTCTTTTCCTGAACTTCATTATCCTTAATTTATGGACATGAGTGTAATAATATATTCAGTTTTCAAACATTAAATATCGTATAATTAAAAAAATAAGTAATATAAAAAAAAATTTTTTTAGACAATTCCTACTTTTTTTTTTACTGTATTGTAGAAAATCCTTTATAAATAATCTTCATTCATTTTTTTGATTATCTGGGCCCATCTATTGGTAGATACATGCAACTTAAATCTAAAAAAAAAAGACTACAATTAATGAATTAAATTTAATTAACGAATTAGTATTTGAAAAAACTGTATTAACATCCAGTGTCATCCACGACAAGTTCAAAAAAAATGTGTTTGAACTTGAATGGACGAATAAAAAGTGTTTTATGAGCGATTGAAAATTTGAACAAGATATATATAGGGAGAGTGTGAGCTAATAGAAGGAATTGAATAATAATCCATTCTAGATGAAAGATATTTTAAATGTTAGCAAATTTTCTAAGCATAATATGTTTTAATCCCGATTAATAGAAGCCAAAGTAACCTCATATGTAAAAGTAACCTAATCTTAATGAAAAGGTTTTTTTTTTTGTTCTAATGCAGCTGGCAAACACTTAGACAGCTGGGTCTTCGATGCCTTAAGGCAAGCGCTGCACAGACGTTACTCACTTTGCATTAGGCAGGGGGCGCGTGTAACTTGAAGATAAGCCACGGACGCGGAGTAACAATGCCCCCACAACGCTCTACGATCCTGTTAGAACCGGGACCTACGATTTAAAGTGGATTCCGAACCACTACAAACATCCATGGCACCGCCGGGACTCGAACCCGAAATCTGTGGTACCGAGCGCCAGAGCGCTAGCCACCCGGCCATTCAGGCCCATATTGACGAGAATTTTATACGAGATTGTTTTAGGAAGGTTGATTTCGTTGCATTTAATTAGTGCAGCATTTAAAATCTGGTATCGAAAGAAAAGTGGTTAGTTGTGAACAGGGCCGGATTTAGACGAAAAGAGGCCCTAGGCTATTCCACTTACGAGGCTCTTTCACCTCCCATTTTCAAATTTGTAAATTACATATTATGTCTTTTTATTATTCATATGTGTAGAATTTCTCCTTATTTTTGATTTAGTGTTTACTGTTATTAGAATAGTGTAACTCTAATTTTGCCAACAATTTGAATGTAGGCCCCCTTGATCTTGAAGCCCTAGGCTGAAGCCTAGTTAGCCTATAGGAAAATCCGGCCCTGTTTGTGACATTGCATGTCGTAAAGCATTTAATGAAATGAGTTGCAAACGTTGGACAGAGGGTTTGGGTAGAATTTAAAGTGCAACTACTTAAGAAAATACTTACAGGAAGTAACACATTTCTTGGCAACAGACACTAAAAAACATTAAATTTTTTGTTAGTTGATTAGTATGTTATGTTACATTAAAACTACAGCTTTTTTTTTTTTAATTCGATTGCATTTGTGTAAGTTGAGATTATACAACGCTAGCGAGCATAATCTCCAAATTACAAATCTAATACTTGAAGCAAAGATACAAATTAAATTCGCTATTCACACGGAAGGTGTTTGGTAAAATAAAATTTTTTGATATTTTTGTAAGTTTGATTAAGTATTTGTATTTCGTAAAATTCAATTTTTATGTTATTGAGGTGTTTGTAATGTTTCAGTCGAAAATTTATTTCTCAGATATGTGGAACTGCAAACTTTAGGCAGAATTAAATGAGAGGATGATTTGTAAGGAGAAATTAGCATTATTATTATTTTATTGCAGATATTTTATAAATATGAATTACTAATAGCTCAGTTAGTTATTGACAGTTATCCTCTTTGAAATGTTAAGCAAATATACTTTGTGTAAAATATAAAAATATTTATTATATAATATACCTTTTTTTAAATTTCTGTATAATGCTTTTAAAATAGCAAACTGATAACGTACACCATTTTAGTTGAATTGAAACAAACATTAATTTACTTGGGATGATTCATTTTTTATTTACGAACTGATAAATATTTCAACTTGCTGCAAATGTAAAACAAACCATTTTAGTATGGTTCCAAAATATTCTGAAACATTATTTAACAGGTACATACATTTTTATGGAGGCATCGATTACATATTCTTTACCTCTTTGTTGTAACTTGTAATTATCCTATTGTGTGTGGGCAGAGTATATTTCCTCTTTTTTGGATGAATCCAGGAGTGGCAGATGACGTCACCTCCCGTTCCCACGTTGAGGTCCAAAAGAAAACCGGTCAGTTTGGTAGGGGGTGAACGAAGACCCCTTTGAGTTTTGCGGGAAGAAGGGTAGACCCCGTTTAGGAAGGGGAGAGAGAACAATCTGGAACAGGACGTGGGCCTTGTTCACCTTTTTTTTTTGCTGCAAGATGATCTTCATTCATCCAAAATTTTGCTGCGAGTCCCTTAATAGATCGGTTTTCGACGCTACTGTTAAATCGCTGCCTAAACACAGAGTGGAATATTTCGTTTGAGGTATGCGTAATATTATGATTATTTTTCTATAAACATTTTTTATTAATTCTGTTTTAAGTGCCAATTTAAAATCCTGTAAAAATTATGAATTTAAGTGTAATTGTATATTAGTATTCATTAAAAGTAAAAGTAAATCAGCTGTTTGTTTTAGTATTAATTTTCGTATTTATTTTAATTGCTTTTTATTAATGTTAAATTATTTGGCCGTCCTGCAAGTATACGTAGACTAACGGCATCATTTCTATGTCTGTTCTAACAATCTTTAAATTCTTAATTCTAGTACTGTATAGTACCTTAACAATGAATTTGAAGAAGACTATTTAATATGATACTCTTACAGATTAGTATCTTCTCTTCATAATTCTAATACTATTTTTACTGGCAGTAATACGTATATAAAATTGGGTATTAAATTAAAAGCTTGTTACTATTAAATTAAATTTATCTTCACATTCAGGACACTTTAAATTCAAAAGTTTTATAACATGTCAAGTAAATTATTCTATTGTTTTTTTAAATCTAAATTTAGATATTTACAGATTGCTTTAGATCACAAAAAATTTCTTCACAAAGAATATAAATGAATTAACTAATTCTCTCTCTCTTTCTCACTAGTTTAACATGGAAAAATTTTTACTGTTAAGATTGAATTAAGATTTAAGCCCATAAGATTGAATCTGATTTTATGTCTTTAAGGTCTAATAATAGAAATAGCGGCATTTTGTATAGAAATAAAATCATGAAATATCTGCAACATAAATATTTTCGTAGTAACTTAAATTTTGCTTTAATATCTTTAGTATTTTAAATCATATATGCAGTTATTCAATGAGGATCCATGAAACTTAATATATATATATTTATACGAGTATAGCATAGATGTTTTTTATCTACGAGTGTATAGATAGATTTTTTTTTCTACGAGTGTAGCATAGATATTTTTTTTCTACGAGTGTAGCATAGATGTTTTTTTTTTTCTACGAGTGTAGCATAGATGTTTTTTTCTACGAGTGTAGCATAGATGTTTTTTTTTCTACGAGTGTAGCATAGATGTTTTTTTTCTACGAGTGTAGCATAGATGTTTTTTTCTACGAGTGTAGCATAGATGTTTTTTTCTACGAGTGTAGCACAGATGTTTTTTTTCTACGAGTGTAGCATAGATGTTTCTTAATTAAATTTTAATAACGACTTTGTTCTTTGCAGGATAATATAAATTTAAGAAGACAATATCTGAAGATCATTCTTGTTGATAAGCTTGCATTTAAAATCGATAATTGCTTTACACAAATCTTGCAAAAAATCCTGAACTATGTGGAGATATGGCTTGGAAGATGATTACATATTGCACGTGTGCGAGATATGTGGCAAACAGTTTGGAGAGTATGGGAACCTAGCAATGCATCTTCGCACTCATACGGGTTTCAATATATACACCTGTACGATGTGCAAAAGAGCATTTCTGCAAAAAGCACGCCTATGCAAACATTTGCTTATCCATAACGGAATAAAAAGTAAGATTTGCGAAATATGCGGCAAAACATTTGCTTTAAAGCGACAATGGATGGACCACATGCTTAAGCACAAGAATGTTCAATGAATAGGAACTGTGCAAAATAAAAATGAATTCAAAAAGCGACTTCATTTTATACAGAGATGTTGATGTTGGAATTTCTCTTTCGATGTCTTCAACTTTCTTTTCTTTATGCATTTTAGTTAATGAAGAGTTTTTAAATATTTCTCCATGTTTAATTCGTATTACAAAAACGTTTCTTAAAATTTTAATAAGTGAATTTCTGCATTTTATTTTTGTTTTCACTTGCTGTATTTTTGTTCCTACTTCTGAATGTTTTTATAATATGCTGTATATAAATTGTATTTCAAATATAAAAAATATATAAACTTTTCAATAAAAATGTTTATTTTTGTAATGTTTTGTATAATTAAGCATTTCTTAACTTTTACTATAGTAACTAAGAATCCACCATCCACGTGAACTAGTTTCGCCTTTTTTATTTTTCAGCAAAAGCATATTTTTAAGGGGGGGGCTTCCAAGGATATTTGTCTAATTTAATAAAAATAATTACGTCCTTGTTAATTCAGCAAGAATTCTTTAAGGAAATATTATAGTGGGAAAAATAATTTTTTGAACAAAAAAAAAAATGTTTTTATGAAGTATATTAAGCAAATTTCTTGCAGATTTTAGAACATTAACAATTATTTTCAAGTTATTTTTTAAATTATGAAGAAACGCATTTTTTAAATCTTAAATATTTGAATTTTCCTTTTTTTATAATTACATAACTGTTGTTGTTTCTTATCCCACTTGATCGACAGTAACATCATAGACCAAGTCCATAAGCTCGCGTGTTCTCATGGAAGCAGAAAAATGAGTGGCAGCTTTTGCTGTGATGGAGCACCCGTAGGTAGAAGTCTGACTTGGCTCCATGTCGCTGAAGGAGGGCAATGCTTTCCGGGAAGACTTTTAGGGGGTATTGCATATTTGAATGGTTAAAACAAGTTATATATAAAACAGGCAAATACAAGGATAAGTGTAATAGTAAAAGTAGTTTTTTTACTCAAGAAATATCTCGATTATTAAGTTCTATTGAATATTCTTTCGAAAAAAAATTTAATTGAAATGTACCTACTTTTGTTAAACAATTATAGGTTTCCATGAAATAATTTTAAAAACAATAAAAAAAATATGACAGAATAAATTATATGCATGTAATGTATGATATACAAAAAAAGGTAGGCTTTAATTTTACTTCGAAACCCGCAGCAGACTTATGAGAATATCCAAATAGAAAAACATAGAAGCATTGTATTCAAACTCGATTCTGAAATCTTGAAAGATTTAAATTCAATTAAGTTAGTTGTAAATTTGATAAGGAGAGTTATCAAGTTTTATTCGAATATTCAATTTTCTTTGCTTTCTTTCTTATTAAAATGCAACCAAATTTACTTTTGAATAGGAGATAATTTTTTATGTAGTATTTCAAATGAAAAATAAATCTTTTTTAAAAATACAAAATGCATACAAAATGCAAAATGCATACAATTTTAATTGCATAATACAAAATTAATTGTTCTGTAAACGTTATTAGAGTTAAGAATATTTAGACGAGAATTTTTTTTTCTTCCAATAAAGTAATACAATTTCATAGTTAGGATTTTGTGCATTGGATCTATTCAAGATGCAATACCTTTGTTTATTTTACTTTTGTTAATATTTTAATTAGCAAAAATTAAGTGTAATTATTTTCCAGTTTATATTTATTTATTAATTAGAATCTCGTATATTCCGTGCTTTCTCGGCGTCTCGCGGTATAAATTTTTCCACTCCCAATTCTAGGCATTCCCGCATATATTAACTGACCATGGCTAAAACAATCTTATGTTAAATAATTACCAGCAATTTTAAGTGATGGTTTTGTGATTTATTTAACAAAATCATGCCCTGCATCAGAAATTTATTGTTCATGTAGAATACTACTACACCACGCCACATCACTGTGCCTACAGCTGAGTTGCCCCTATACAGTTTGGGAATGATGTGGGTGAGAGAAATTCATCTACAATTTTTTATTCTTTTTTTTCCGTAGATTTCTCCAAATTCAAAAAAATTATTGATTTCCTGCCCAATTTATACATAATTGATTTCTCAGTCTTTATTTATTATTCTGCAAAATGTCAAATTTTAAATAACTCCATATATTTCTGATAAAAAAATAACAAATATGTTGTAGTTTGCGCACCAAAAATCCACATCAAAACAATTTCCTATGGTGGCGCCATCTATCATACATGAAAAGAATTAATGATAAATATTTACTTTTTTGACAAATTTGCTGTAGTTTGCCATTCGCCTTCTGTTGTTAGCAGAAGAATTAAAACATTGTTTTATGCGACACTAACGGACCCGGCAATACTTCATTACTGCTGAAACTGAGTAAATATCTGCACTAAATAGTTACAGATAAAGTTCTGTATCAATTAATTTCTTTATTTAAAATAACAAGAATTAAATTGCGCAATGAAAAAAGTAAGTGCTATTTAATCATTTTATAGATATTCTTTTGCAATTTTTTAACAGTATTAAAATAATACAAAATATTAAATCTGTTAAAAATATAAAGTTTGAATATATCCATATTCCGGAAAATATTGTAATCATAAAACATAAGTTAAACAAATGTAATACAATTTAGGCTTTGTACAACAAACAATTTTTATGAAAAATATATTAATGTATGAATTAAAAAACTGAAAGAATTTCATGAAATATCACCAGTAAATATTTCATTCATTTTTAAGGCCTGTTTGCCGAGTGGCTAGAGCTCGGTCCCACAAGTATCGGGTTCGAGTCCCGGTCGTGCCAGGGATGTTTGTAGTGGCTCAGAATCCATTTTAAGCTGTATGCTCCGGTCTCATATGAGTGCAGAGCACCACAGAGCCCAATCAGACTTTTTACCAGCATCATTCCCAAACTGTAAAGGGGAAACTCAGCTCTAGGTGGGGGTGTGGTGTGGTGTGTAGTAGTATATCATTCATTTGCTAAAGATTTAGATAATAATGAAATCAGAAGATTTTATAATAGAATTTCACAAACTTTTAAAAATTAAAAAGCATTAAACTTATTTTTCCTCCTATGGAGTTTTTTTTTTTTTTGTAAAAAATGAAAACAAATTCAAAAATCTTTCATGCTAAAATATAGAATGAAATTATAATTCCTGAAATAAATTATGCTAAAATTGAATTATTTGATAATAATTCACCTTGAAAATTGTTTAGATAAATTTATTATATGAATGAATGAATTTATAAAATAACATAGGTTACTGATTTTAAAATCAAACTTTTAAGATTTGAAAATAAAATTTATGGCAAAAGTGAAAATGCAGTAATGTTTTTTAATACATTATAACAACGGAAAAGGGAAAACTTTGGAAAAACCTTATATTAGATAAAAATTGATATGCAAAAAGTGTTTCGAAGCTAATAAAGTTCACGCCCCCACCCACCAAAAAAAATTTTTGAACAATTTTGGAGGGTTTACTCGTGCTGCCATCTACAATCCATCGGAATTACTAACATTTAAAATGTAAGTTAATTTATGTTTCAAACCGATTTTCTGCATTAAAAAAATCATAGCTATAAATTTCCTATATAAAAACCGGGAAAACTTTTTTCTATACTTCTTTAAAAAAATTTTTCAGAATTTATAAAAGAAAAGAAATAAAGCTGACGAATATATTTTTCATATGAATTTTTAAAATTTAAAAATCATAGTACAAAAATATAAAATCATGTAAAACTGAGCACTTTTCGAAGACATGATTTATTAAATATATTAACTTTCCAGTTTATATCATTCATTATTAACAATCAAACATTATTTACCTATCATAGATTACCATCTCTAGGACTTTTTCTTTCTAAATAAAGTCGATATTCGTTAAACTCACCTTCCGTGCTTGTTTAACAAAGAAAAGTGTCATTGTACAGAGACTTTATATAAAAAATTAATAGTTTAAAAAAACTAAAAAACACGCTTTTAGAGTTAATCAAACTAAAAAGTAAAAAATAATTGTTAACATGAGAATAAAATGACTGACGAGAAAACGAATGTCACTGTTCTAAAAGCGTGGGGTGCTCGATATCAATCGTTATAGATTTTCACTAGATCATTCCGAAATGCAGAGTTAGTTTGAAAATGTCATACAAAGCACCCCACGCTTTTGGAACAGTGACATTCATTTTCTCGCCAGTTATTTTATTCTTATGTTAACAATTATTTTTTACTTTTTAGATAAATTAACTCTAAAAGCGTGTTTTTTAGTTTTTTTAAACTATTAATTTATTTTTACTTTTTAGTTTGATTAACTCTAAAAGCGTGTTTTTTAGTTTTTTTAAAGTATTAATTTATTTTTTACTTTTTAGTTTGATTAACTCTAAAAGCGTGTTTTTTTAGTTTTTTTAAAGTATTAATTTATTTTTTACTTTTTAGTTTGATTAACTCTAAAAGCGTGTTTTTTTAGTTTTTTAAAATTATAATTTAGGAAAAACATCTTCTGCTTGAAAACAATTAAAGCAGAAGATCGAAAAAGCTAAAGCTATCGGTATAATTAGGAGTCCGTTGACGATGCCCTAAAATAAAAAAGTTAAAGTCATAATGAGAATTTTAAGATAAAAGTAAAATAAAACAAAAGGAATTAAGATTAAACAAAATAATTATACAAAATAGGTAGGGTTTGATCAGTTGACTGACTCGCCAGTAGATGGCGCCATCAGTCCCAAAATCGAATTCCAAAATCGTTACATCCGAATTTTTTATTTAAAAAATCTTATAGCACCACCAATTTGGATGAGAACATTATATACTCATCCAAATTAGTGGTGCTATAAAGATTTTTGATAGAAATTTGACGAGTGTCAAGTACATGTAAGTTATTATTTAATAATCAATTAGATATAATAATTTTTAACAGGCACACTTTATTTAACTTGATTTGCTAAAAATATTTTTTTTTTTAGGATCATATAAAAACTATGCCTTATTAAACAATATCGCTGAACTTTGTAGATTTAGAAATCTTGGTATATAACTCTACTAGGTTAACTCAAATTATCATGAACTTTCTCCAGTTAATTTTTCAAAATTATTTATCAATGAAACATATTCTACGCAGAAAGATTTTTAGGGTTTTAGTAATTAAATTTTAAAGATTATATTATTTTCTCTTTAAATTCTTAAACACGCTGAACAAAGGAGAGATAGAGAATGGATATGAAAAACAGTACTAAGTAAACGAAATTTATTGTTACATTTTTAAAGAAGCAAAACTTTTATTAATATATAATAAGCATTTCCTTAGCAATTATTAAATATCAATAGTGGACTACATTCATCTTTATATATAGGATATAGTATTTATAGGATTATATTTTATACATTATTTTATATGATTTTAGTGCTTTTTGTTGCTATCAAGACCATATAACAGTTGTAACCTCAAATTTCTTAGAAACGTTTGAATTGAAAAAGATAGCATGTTAATAAAAAGACACCCTAAAATAAAATATAACTAATATCAGAGATTATACATTATCATAACTTCTGGATATCAATCTATATATATACTACTGTGCCCAAAAAGTAAGACCACCTAATTTTTTTCAAAAACTCTTTATTTAGTATTCCAAATTTATTTCATCTCCTTCAAAGTAGTCCTTTCCGGACTTGCACTTATGCCAACTCTTTTTCCAATCCTCAATGCATGCTAAAAAGTCATCGGCAGGGGCGGCATTCAAAGCGCGTGGAGATTCACGTTGAATCTCTTCAATCGACTCAAAATGGTGTCCCCGGAGGGGTCTTTTGAGTTTAGGGAATAGCCAGAAGCCGCACGGTGTAAATACGGTGGTTGTGGAATGATATGAGTTGCATTTTTGGCGAAAAATTTACAAAGAATCAATGCAGTGTGAGCTGGCGCATTCAGTGTTTTCGGTAATGATCGAGATTTGACGTATTTGAGGCCCAAAATGGAATTGACCGATCCTTTTGAAATTTCAATTTCATCAGCAGGGTCTTTAATTGTAAATAGATGGTTTGCAAGCATCAAATCTTCAATTTTTTGGGCGTGAACTTCGTCGGTTGAAGTTGATGGTCGACCAGAGGGCTCTTCGTCTTCAAAGCATTCTCTGCCTTCTTTGACCTGTTTATACCACTTCTAAACATTTCTTTTCGATATAGGAATGATCACAGAATGCCTTCTGCAAAGTTCTATACGTTTCCGCAAACAAAGTTCTTTGCTCAATTAATCCAGACATTTCAAAAATCGCCGGAATCAGTTTTAGCGTCTCACAAATTCAAGCGTAACTCAAACACTAATCAATATTTTGACGTCAAATTTCAAAATATGTCAAGAACGGTGCCAGCAACCTAAAAAAAAAAAAAAAAATTGGAATTCCATAAGCCTCGGGAATTTTAAATTGAAAGTCGGTCTTCCTTTTCGGACGTAGTAGTTTATACTTGGTGGTCAATATTATATACCTGAAGGACTAAAATCATTGTTTCATATGCTTTCTATGGCAACTTCTATTCAACTTCTATCTTTCTATTTCCAACCAGGTTTCAAATCTTTTGTATATAACTTAAATAAAAATTATCCAAAAAAAATATTTATTGTTTGATACTTAAGATCGCATAACCTTTTTTGAAATGCAAAATAATTTATTCCATATTTATACATCATTATATAATATTTACAGTTAAATTGAATTGATGTTATGTTTACCATATAGTAACTTTGTTATGCTTACCATATAGTAAAATACTATAGAATACATCACTAATACTATGGAATGTAAAATTTTAAAAAGGCATCAGATTTATAAATTTCCATAAGTTTGACTACTAATATTATATATACACTCATGTTCATAAATTAAGGATAATGAAGTTCAGGCAAAGAAAGAGACAGAAGCAAAACAAATTTGACTTATTTGTAAAGTCTACTTATTAAACAAAAGGTAAAGAGCAAAAAAGATGCTATATGTTTGACATAATTAATAAAAATTGCGATTTTTACTCCCTGGAGCAAATTTCAAAAAAGAATCTATTTACAAAAAACAGTATAACATGGTTAGTATGATGGTTAATATGGAGTATGTCTCCCGGACGATGCAATACAGGCCTTACAACGCCTAGGCATGCAGAGTATCAA
>BPLQ01001895.1:0-60019 GCA_021605075.1 Caerostris darwini
TAATGGTCGATAAGATTACAAAACAGTTGTGCTTGGTGAGGGGTGAATAACTGATTCTTCCTTTGCGTTGAGGTAATTCTTTTTAAAATTGGTTTCGTTTTCTTAATTTAATAATCTTAATAATATATTTTTTTTTTATTAGGAGACCGATGCTGTGTTTGCCGGCTCATTGGCTCAGAGGCAACGCGTTATGATGGTGAAGCGATGCATTACAGCTACCATACTGCGCCATCCTTTGTTGCCTAAAACTGGGTTTCGCCTTTGGTTTGAGAATGTGGAGTTAGAAGTCAGTGAGCTCTAGACAAGAGTTCTACGATCCTAATGAACAGGATCCACGGTTCTAGGTGAATTTCCGAACCCACTTTCTAAGAAATCTGTAGCTACGGCCGGGACTCCGAACCCGGAAGTCTGTGGCACTGAGCGCCCGAGCGCTCGACGGCTGAATCAGAGCGTTAAGGCGCAAACGTCTGTTTCAACATCTTGCTTTCGTTCAAGCAGACTACCTGGGTGGGGAAGTTTTGCCAGTACTTTCTTCCAGCCGATGGGAGTAATACCGGGGTGATTCTCCTAAGTTCTCATGCTCTGCCCTCCTTCTTTCAACATCCACGGAGAGCCAGTCTGAGCTTCTACCTACAGGGTTATCCACCACAACAAGCTGCCAGCACTGCTCCATTCATGAGCTACAGGTTCGTGGAGCTTGGTCTCTAATATGAACATCGACCTTATTGAAGTAGATGGAAAAAGTGGTTTTTACTGGAATAAATATCAATAAAATTAAATTCAAAGATTCCGCGTCTTACCTCATTAGTCCTTACCGGTGGAGATTTTCCAGTTTTCCTCCATACGATACGCACATGCGGTAGTTTCCACCTACCTCGTATCCTCCGCGGAAAGCACGCGCTCGTTTCTTTGGCAGGTCACTGAACCTGGTCGAACTTGCCGAGATTGCTCCGTCGCAGCGAAGCTTACCTCGGCTCCGGCCAGGACCACTGTGGTTTCCTGAACACGGTCTAGATCTTATGTCTTATCACAGGATAAAAGACATAAAACAAAAAGACTTTATTAAGACTAAGAAAAGTAAGACGAAACTAAGAAAAAAAAAATAATGTCTTATTCTTATCCATAGGATAAGACATAAGACACTAAAAGATTGTAAAGACTAAGAAAAGAGACAGGGACAAGAAAAAAAAATCTTATGATGTTATCCCACTTGGATAAGACATAAAACTTTAATGGGACTGTAAGACAAGAAAAAAAGACAGACTAAGAAAAAATAATCTTATGTATTTGTCTGATGGATAAGACATAAGTCTGTAAAAGACACGTGAACTAAGAAAAAAAGACAGACTAAGAAAATAACAATCTTTATGTCTTATCCACTTGGATAAGACACGTAAGACATGTAAGAAAAAACTATAAAGACTAAGGATCAAGAAGTAAAAGTAAGGACTAAAGACAAGAAAATGTCATATTGATGTCTTATCCATAGGATGGGCAAACTGTAAAAGACTATAAGACTAAGAAAAAAAAGACAGACTAAGAAAAAAATAATCTTATGTATTATCCACTAGGATAAGACATAAGACTGTAAAAGACTGTGAGACTAAGAAAAAAAGACAGACTAAGAAAAAAATAATCTTATGTCTTATCCACTAGGATAAGACATAAGACTGTAAGACTATAAGACTAAGAAAAAAAGACAGAGTAAGAAAAAAATAATCTTATGTCTTATCCACTTGAATAAGTCATAAGACTATTTTTTTTTCTTATCCAAGTGAGATAAGAAAAAAAAACCATGTGTTTCTTTATCTCTTGGAAATTCACCCAAGTCACTGACAATAAAAAAGAATCACAAAACTCTTTTGCTTCATTTAAATAATTTTTTTATTTGAAGTTCAAATGAATATTTAAATATTTATTACAGTTGAATGACCAGTTGATACAATAAAACATTTCAGTTTCATTTTTTTTTATTAACAATGAATAAATTTCTACAAATTGATTCAAGGTCAATCACCGATTATTAACAAAATCTACTGAACGAATTAAAAAAAACTTTTAAGGATTTTCAGCCAACGAAAAAAAAAATATTAATAATTACTAAGAAATCGAAATCATGTCAAGAGTGATTAGAATACTGAGATACCTGAATCAATAAAGGTACTCTTTTTTTACCTCAAGCTACTCATACATCTGGTATCTTCCATGGATATAATTTGCTTTGTGTAATAATAGGTAAAACAAAAGATGACGGCTCTGGCATCTAAAAAAAAACATCATCTTTAGATGATCGTTGACAACGATTATTATTTAATTATCTGACTTCTGTAATTAATTTCGTCAAACACGTCTGAAAGCGGCCATCTTGGATAAGTGGACAAAGTTAATAGCTTCCAGCGCCTATTGTCCGTAAGTTATATGCCACATGGCAGCAATTATTCCAAAGAAGAGTTGTTTTTGCTCTTCAATTTCAGAAAATTAATTTCGATGATTTTTCTTGCAAAAAGTCTCTTGAGCAGTCAACGACCGAAAATTCCTGGCATAAAAAAATGTCAGTATAAGATGAATGACCTTGAATCTTCTTGTTGCCAATATTGTTTTTAGTAATCATCTGAATTTTAATTCGTAAGACAAAATTTTATAGGTGTATTGTTTTTTTACATATATAAATACAGATTAATTTGTTTTAAGTTGTAATCATTTTCTGATTTCCAAGTACAATTCATAAGTCATGACAATAATTGTCCAATATAGTTCCCAATTTTGAAATCAATTTGTTATTTGTTATCTTATTGCCTGGTTTTATACAGTCGTTAGGTTCCTAAAATATTCAGTGCGTTTAATTAGAAATAAATAGTACAATTAGGAAATATAATCTTAAAATATAATGTGTATATTTTCAATAACGAAAAGTATATTAATTATTAAAAAATAATGCTAGTACTACATGTTTTTTTTTTCTATCATCTTATAACTTTTTAGAACTGATTATATTTTTTATAGTTCTAGAAAATGAAATTAGTTATATAGAAAAAAAAGTTTTTATATAGAAGATTTCTTTCAAAACTACAAATTAATCTACAAAAATAAAAATTCCTTTTAAAAAAAATAAAGACAAAAAAAAAAAAATTAAGTAAAAAATAAAAACAAAAACGTAAACAAAACAAAAAAATAAAAAATAAAAACAATAAAAAAATTTTAAATCTATAATTAATATTGTATTTAAATAAAAAAAATATATTTCAGCAATGCAACTATGAAATATGCAAATAAATTTTGATTTTATAAATGATATATGAACGAAATATACAAATAAATTTTGAATTGATATATAATATATGAACAACGAAATATACAAATAAATTTTGATTTAATATATGATGTATAAATGCAAATAAATTTTCATTTGATGCACAATATATGAACAATGAAATATGCAAATAAATTTTGATTTGATATATGATAAATAAACAACGAAATATACAAATAATTTTTTATTCTACTAAAGTTCAAAATGTATTTATAATTCCAAAAAATTTTAAATCTACATTTGTATAATTTGCAAACCTATTTTATTGTGATGTTATTGAAAATAGATTTTCCAATTTCTAAAATAATACTTGTTTAAAATGTAGCTGGAGAATTGGAATTATTAGAGACGAAAGTTAATCAGGCATTGTAAACGTAGCCCAAATCTAATTTTACGATTAAATTTTGGAATATCATACCCGGAATCAAAATAATTACAATTAATCATAACTGCTTGCTGTCTAATTTGAATTTTTGATGTATTATATTGCTATGAGTCTTTTGACTTCATAATGAAGGTTGTTAAGTTGAAATCGCTCATAGTTGACGAATCACCATTTCATAAAATTACTTAAAAGAGTTTTAATAAATTATCCACCAAATTTCAAAGATTTGACCAAAGGCCTTTGATAAACGTGAATTAATAAAATTTTGATAGATAAACATTAATTAATAATACTTTTAATTTCTTTTATTCAATTTTATTTTCATTATTAAAATTCCTAAGTAATTATTTTGCATCTTTCTTTCTTTTTAATACTTTATGTTTGTATAATTTACATTCTTTACATAGCTACTTGTGTAGAATATGTAATCTTATGAATTAAAATAAATAAAATTTGAATTTTTGTACTTAATTACTGTAGATAATCTTTATTAAAGTTTATTCAGAAAAATATTTTAATAAAACTTGAAATGAACTTAAAACATGATCACAAAAATTTGTATCATTTTAATTTAAAGAATATTCTTAAAAACAAATATTATTTTCATTTGTTTTCAAATATTTACTCATAAATCTTTCAATCAAATAATCACAAATAATTTACTATATAAATGGCAAGCAACTATGACAATTTTATTAACTAATATAGTTGCACTATGTTTAGTTTTATTTTACGGCCAACCTTATTACAAAACTTTTTTTATTTTAAATATTACTGTTTTATTTATTTAATTAGAAAAACTTATTAATTTGTACTACCTATTAGAACTTTATGGTAATTTTCGAAAAATGCATCAAAAAAAAAATTAATAAGAATAATAACAAATCCTAAGAGAAAGTTTTTTCTTGTAATTTGTACATTACTTACGCTATAAATACTAATTAATTTATTATTTAAATTATTTTTATTTATTTATTATTTATTTTATTTTTTTAATTTTATTTATTTATTTTAAGAGTTTCTAAAAAATTAATCTTACTCTGAAAAAGCTGAGATATTATTTAATTTAAAAATAATTAATAAGGTATTTTTATGTGAATTTTTTCTAATTTCTGGTTTGGTACTAGATGAAAAAATTATAAATTTAGACAAAACATTTGAGCTACTAAATGTAGAACTTACCAACAGATAAATCTCTGGCTTTATATAGAATTATATTAGATGCTATTTCAAGTGAAACTATATTTTGTACTGAACTCCAGATCATAAAGAATAACAAATTTGAATATATAAATATATTTGATGCTTTTTCAAATGAAACTGTATTTTGTACTGGCGGCAGATCATAAAAAAATCCCAAATTTGAATAAATATATTTGATGTTATTTCAAAAACTGTATTTTGCACTGGCTTCAGATCATAAAAAAATCCCAAATTTGAATATAGAAATACATTTGATGCTATTTCAAGTAAAACTATATTTTGTACTGGCTCCATATCATTAAAAAATTACAAATTTGAATATAGAAATACATTTGATGCTATTTCAAGTAAAACTATTTTTTGCACTGGCTCCAGATCATAAAAAATCACGAATTTGAATGTATCTGTATCTAAATGTATCTGAATCCGAATATATCTGAATCCAGAAATTTGAACCCAGAAAGTCAATCTGAAACAGACAGGTTGGTCCTGAGGTTAGTCCACCCAGGAAAAACAACATAATATATATTGCAATAAAATAACTTTAAAGTGTAATTAATACACGACATATCACACGAAGGTACAATAAAGCAGAAGCTCTTAAACTCATTAAAATTTTACACGGATGTCCCAAAGTACATTTCATTGCGGAAGACGAGGAACGCGCAAGAGCACTTAACCTCCGCAGAGCCATCCTTCGAGTTCAAGTGCTCCGCGTGTTGTTTTTTCTCGGGCCACATTATTGTCTTCCGACACTATTTGCAGAAGGTGCCAATCAAGTTGTCACCTCTCTTCGGCTTCTGGTTGCCATAAACACAATCGACAAACGCGTCACCTCTCCCGAGACAGACATTGTTCAAGAGGACTCGACTGAAAACGATCCGGCATTTCTCAAGGAAGACAGACTTAACAGGCTGCTGTTTAAATGGAAAAGACAAAACATGCCAGTATTTTGTCTTTGCATCTGACATTTTGAGAGACAAAATTCCAGTGCCATTTCTTGAGGAAATCGTAATCAGTATTTGTCTCATGTCTACAGTGATTACATTACAGCTATTTCTTTTTAAATTTTTAGTAAAAAAATATTAATTATAAAATCATTGTGTATTTATTAAAAGTGAAGCTTTATAATACCGACTTCTGTTAAGTGGGAAAGACAAAACATACCCGTATTTTGTCTTTGCATCGGACATTTTGAGACACGAAATTCTAGTGGTATTTCTTGAGGAAATCTTAATCAGAATTATTCTTCATTTGTCTCTTGTTAACAGTGATTATATGATCGCTATTTCTACTTAATTTATTTTTGTAAACATTTAAAAACACGGAAAGGTATAAAAAGAAAATATTAATTAAAAAAATCAATTTGCAATTATTTAATTCATTAAAAGTGGAAATCTATAATACCGACTGTTGTTAAGTGGAAAAGACAAAACATATCCATATTTTGTCTTTGCATCTGACATTTTGTGAGACGAAATTCCAGCGCCATTTCTTGAGGAAATCGTAATCAGTATTATCCTTCGTTTGTCTCATGTCTACAGTGATTACATTACAGCTATTTCTTTTTAAATTTTTGGTAAAAAAATATTAATTATAAAAGCAGTATGTATTTATTAAAAGTGAAGCTTTATAATACCGGCTTCTGTTAAGTGAAAATGAATAAACATACCCGTATTTTGTCTTTGCGTCTAACATTTTGAGAGACGAAATTCTAGTGTCATTTCTTAAGAAAACCTTAATCAGAATTATTCTTCATTTGTCTAATGTCTATAGCTATTTCTTTTTAAAATTTTTGTAAACATGTAAAACCACAAGAAGGTAAAAATTTATTAATTAAAACGCTGTTTCATTTATTTGATAAAAAGTGATACTACATAATAGCGATTGCTGTTAATTTGAAAAGACAAAATATACCCATATTTTGTCTTTGCAACTGGCATTTTGAGAAACGAAATTCTGGTGCCATTTCCTACGGAAACCTCAATCAGAATTATTCTTCATTTGCCTCATGTCTATAGCTATTTTTTAAAAAAGAATTTGTAAACATATAAAACCACAGAAAGGCTAAAAATATTAATTAAAAGAACAGTTTGTTATTTATTTATTTGATTTAAAGTGAAACTTTAAAATACCCATTGCTGTTAAGTGGAAAAGCAAAATATACCTTTATTTTGTCTTTGCAACTGACATTTTGAGTGTCGAAATTACGATGGCATTTCTTAAGGAAACCTTAATCAGAATTATTCCTCATTTGGCTCATGTCTACAATGTTTATATGATTGCTATTTCTTTTTAAATTTTTCTGTAAACTTTTAAAAAAATAGGTAGGTAAATAAATATTAATTAGAAAAGCAGTTTAGCAATTTTATTTATTTAAAAAAAAATGAAATTTTATAATACCAACTGCTGTTAAATAGAAAAGTATTTTGGCTTTGCAACTGACATTTTGAGACAAGAAATTCTGGTGCCATTTCTTAAGGAAACCATAATCAGAATTATTCTTCAGTTGTTTAATGTGTGCAATGATTATATTATCGCTATTTCTTTTTAAATTTTTTGTAAATATTTAAAAACACAGGAAGATTAAAAAAGAAAATATTAATTAAAAAAGCATTTTTTATTTATTTATTTCATTAAAAGTAAAACTTTATTAAACCGATTACTGTTAAGAGGAAACGGAAAAGCATACCAGTATTTCGTCTTTGCAACTGGCATTTTGAGAGACGAAATTCCGGTACCATTTCTTAGGGCAACCTTAATCAGAACTATTCTTCACTTTTCTCATTTCTGTAATTATATCATAGCTATTTATTTTTAAATTTTTGATAAACATTTAAAAACCCAGAAAAAAAAAAAAAAAAGGAAATAGTAATTAAAAAAGCAGTTGTTTATTTATTTCAATAAAAGTAAACCTTTATAATACCAACTACTATTAAGTGTAAAAGACAAAACAGGCCAGTATTTTGTCTTGGCAACTGACATGTTGAGAAACGAAATTTCGGTGCCATTTCATAAGGAAACTTTATTCAGAATTGTCTAATGTCTACAATAATTATATTATCGCTATTTCTTTTTTAATTTTTTGTAAACATTTAAAAACATAGGTAGGTAAAAAAAAAATATATTAATTAGAAAAGCAGTTTAGCAGTTTTATTTACTTTAAAAAAGGAAATTTTATAATACCAACTGCTGTTAAGTGGAAAAGGATTTTGACTCTCCTAACGACATTTTGAGAAATGGAATTCCGGTGCCATTTCTTACGAAACATCAATCATAATTATTCTTCATTTGCCTCATGTCTGCAGCTGTTTCTATTTAAATTTTTTGTAAACATATAAAACCGCAGGAAGGTAAAAAAGAAAATATTAATTAAAAAAGCAGTTTGTATTTATTTCTTTAAAAGTGAAATATTATGATACCAACTGCTATTGAGTAGAAAAGACAAAATATACTATATGTATTCTGACTCTGCTGCTGACATTTTGAGAAATGAAATTCCATTTCTTACGAAATTACCATTTCTTATGAAACATTAATCAGAATTATACTTCCCTTGACACATGTCTACAATGATTAATATTGTGGCTATTTCTTTTTAAATTTTTGATGAACATTTAAAAACACAAGAAGGTAAAAAATTATTGATTAAAAAAACATTGTGTATTTATTAAAAGTGAAGCTTTATAATACCGACTATTGCTAAGTGGATAGGTAGGGTATTGGTATATTTTGTCTTTGCAACTGACATTTAGAGAGGTGATTTTCATGTGAAATTTATTACGAAAACCTTAATCAGAACTATTCTACAGTTTTCACATGGTTACAATGATTAGATTGATACGATATTTCTTTTTAAATATTTTGTGAACATTTAATAACACAAGAAGATAAAAAAGAAAATATTAATTAAAAAGCAATTTGTATTTATTTATTTCATTAAAAGTGAAACATTATGATGAACATCACTAGTAACAGATACCACCACGTGACGTAGAAAATGATAATATTACTTTAAAATTTTATTCTCTCAAGAATGAATTCAGTACCACCAAATTTTCTACAAGTCACCACCAAATTTTCTACAAGTTACCACCAAATTTTCTGCCAGTTACCGCCAAATTTTCGACAAGTCACCACCAAATTTTCTACAAGTCACCACCAAATTTTCTACAAGTTACCGCCAAATTTTCTACAAGTTACCGCCAAATTTTCTACAAGTCACTACCAAATTTTCTACAAGTTACCTCCAAATTTTCTACAAGTCACCGCCAAATTTTCGACAAATCACCACCAAATTTTCTACAAGTCACCGCCAAATTTTCGACAAGTCACCACCAAATTTTCTACAAGTTACCACCAAATTTTCTACAAGTTACCGCCAAATTTTCTACAAGTCACCACCAAATTTTCTACAAGTCACCACCCAATTTTCTACAAGTTACCGCCAAATTTTCTACAAGTTACCACCAAATTTTCTACAAGTTACCACCAAATTTTCTACAAGTTACCGCCAAATTTTCTACAAGTCACCACCCAATTTTCTACAAGTCACCACCAAATTTTCTACAAGTTACCGCCAAATTTTCTACAAGTTACCACCAAATTTTCGACAAGTCACCACCAAATTTTCTACAAGTTACCACCCAATTTTCTACAACCCACCCAGTTCGTTGGTTTGCTTGTGAATAAAACCATTAGCTTTATAAGCTATCAGAAATTATTATGCATATTTAAATAAATTACTTCATTTATAATGGGATTATTCACATAAACTTTGAATAATTAAGTTCATAATTTAGCTATTACCAATTCTTTTAACTCCGAGAAACTTTGTTTTTTCGGGTGAAATTGTTAATTAAATAAATTACTTTTACTCTAGTAATGTTTATCAGGTGTTGATATTAAAATAGAATTTTTGTACTTGAAGAATTTTACAATGATAGGTTAATAATAATTTTTTGAAATAATAGGTATTTATCAATGAATATACCACCCATTCCACATTATTCATATATAAAACACACACACACACAATGACTACAATGAATTAACAGTGGCATGGTTTGGTTTATCGCTCTACAGTCAATTTTTTTCACACCTTGGGCTATTTAGACTGGGACCTACTTTTTAATATGGACTCCGAACCACCAATAAACATCCATGGCATCGTCAGGATTCGAACCTGAAGCCTGTGGTATCGAATATCAGAGTGCTAGCCAATTGGCCATCAGGCCGCTAACAGTGACACGAAATCGATTATTTATGCTGCTGTGAATAATCGATAACAGTGACATGAAATCGATTATTCACAACAGCATAATATATGTAACAAATTGTAACAAAGGTCCTGCTCGTTTTTTAAACAGAAATTAAATTGAAATCCGATTTTCGCCTTTTACTTTCTTTAAAACGAACTCCACACATCACCCTGACGAGCCCGTGTGAGAATAAGTGCGGGATGGTATTCCTCTGCAGCTATTCACCGTCCGTTGACCTGCTGCAACAATAACACTCGATGGCGGGAAAGAAGAACATCTATAAAATGTAACGATCGGCAGATATTAGATCCTTGGCAATTAGCTCCCCTCCCAATAAAAATCCTCGCTTACAATGGCTGCCGAACAAGATGGAAAAGGCTCGTCCTGTTCTCAGCCTGGAATTGAGTGCACCAACATTTTTCAACTGGCTGGTGGCAACATGGGAAAACAAGATGGTGGCACACCTGAAAATTAGAATACTTCCATCAATTGCGACAAAATAAATGATCCGTTTTTGAATTTCTTACACCTTGTTGCTGATTTATAAGAACGTTGGTTTAAAGTAATAAAATATTTTTATTGATTGTTTAGAACGAAACTGTTTCCATAATGTGAGTGACTAATCAAGTGACCCCTTGTTGCTAAGGATTTATTATCCCTTTTAACAATGAATTCTCTGAAGTGTTTTTGTATTTACTTTTTAACATAGAGTTTACAATTTTTAATTGAATAAATAATTGTGGTACAAGATCATAAAATAAACAAAACAAAAACATTCGTTTTAAATTCTTTTTATTAGAGTTCACAACTATAAATCCAAAAGATTGTATGATTTACGATATCATTTTTTAAAGAATGTTTTTTTATTAATTCCAAATTAAATTCGTGGTTTTTGCCCGCCAGTTTTTATTGCCCTAATAATATAAAGAACTTAATATTTCCATTTCAACAATGACTTGGTCCATTTATTTTTTATTTTTTGTTAAAATTAGTATTTTCAATTTCTATTCATGTATCGATTGAACAAACGTGATATATAATACCATAAAATAAATAAATTCTTCGATAAAATAATAAAAATAAATTAATAATAATAATAAATTCTGCGTAGACTAACTTCTCAACTATAATTCCAAATGTTACTGTGATTTACAATATCATCTTATCTTTTAAAGAATGTTTATTCATTGATTCCAAATTAAATTCATAGTTTTTGTCCGCTAATTTTTATTGTCCTGATATTATTGACAATTTAAAATCTCCCTTTTAACAATGGCTTGGTTCATTTAGTTTTAATTTTGGTTAAAATTAGTATGTTTAATTTCATTTTATGTATCGATTGCACAAACACGATATATAATACCATAAAAAAAGAACTCACCAGCAATTTGTTACTCTTTGCTAATTTTTATTTTCGCTAAAAATAGCATTTTTAATTTCTGTTCATGTATTGATTGAGCACATATGATATATAATATCATAAAAACAGAACTTATGATTAATTTGTTACTCTCTTTGCTAGGATATTGATATTCATAAGTTTCTCATTTTATAAACATTATTTTTGAATGCTGATTCTTTTCATTAAATTCAAAGTTAATTTACTCTTTACAAGGCAAATTTAAAACAAGGACTTTTAACAATTTATTTAACTTTATATTATATATATATATATATATACTATATTTATTATTTAATTTATTAACGATTTAGTTAGTAAGAATTTTTAACAAAAGGTTTTTTTCGTCTATTAATTTTTCTTTTATTTACTTACAGTTGTATTTTCAGGAGATACATAATTTTTCCCTTGTTTTCTCCAACTTAAATGTGAATATTTTTTTAAATATGCACTTCTGATTAAAAGTTTCAGTATAACATTTAATACCTACTTCCGAATTAAAAGGTTTAATAAAAGCAATTGAAAGGCATATTTAAAACCACAAAAAGGTTTTTTTTTTTTAATATTAACTATAACTTCGTGAGCTGGATGGTCTGTTAACCATCCCATATGTTCTAATATCTTAAAATCTTACCGAACACAACTAACCCCAATTCTTTCTATACTTTATACGTTGATTTTCACATGCTAAGATTACTTATCGCAGAAATGGTGTAAAACTAAGTTTTGTGCAAATAAAAAGTCCACAACTGGAATTTCTTTTCGTATGTGGTTTATCGGGGGGTTCCACTTGCTTATGCCAAGATGATGAAAGGAAGACATTGCAAATGATAAAAAATGTCCACCGATAGGAGGTGAAAGGTTGTCCAGATGATAAAGTATGGGAAGGACATTGTAGATGATAAAAGCTGTCCAAATGATAAAGGATGGGAAGGACATTGTAGATGATAAAAGATGGCCAGATGATAAAGGATGGCGAGGATATTGCAGATGATAAAGTATGGGAAGGACATTGTAGATGATAAAAGCTGTCCAAATGATAAAGGATGAGGAGGATATTGCAGATGATAAAGAATGGGAAGGACATTGTAAATGATAAAAGATGTCCAGATGATAAAGGATGGGAAGGACATTGTAGATCATAAAAGCTGTCCAGATGTTACAGGATGGCGAGGATATTGCAGATGATAAAGTATGGGAAGGACATTGTAGATGATAAAAGATGTCCAGATGATAAAGGATCCATGATAAAGAATGGGAGCACATTGCAGATGATAAAGGATGGGAAGGACATTGTAGATGATAAAGAATGGGGAGCACATTGCAGATGAGAAAGGATGTCCACCGATAGGTGAGGAAAGGTTGTCCAGATGATAAAGTATCGGGTCTCTGGTCAATTGCAGTCTCTCTGATATTTGGTGAAATTGAATTGTAATTTAAAATACAATTCCCTTGAAAAGCCCTTCTTTAAAGTCGCGGAAAACAATTTACCATCCACTGTACTTCGTAGAACACGAGATTTCCTAGTGTTTATTAAAAAAAAAAGAAAAAATTCTCTTCGTCTCTATTTTCCTCAAAACGCTCTCGAGGCCAATCACTCCAGAAAAACTCTCTCCGGCATACCTCACCGTTCGCACGCCAGAGGTGGGTGCCTTCCTTGCCGATGGGTGTTATTATTTGGACGCTACGTGCCACTTACAAAAAAATAGATATTTCATTTTATTTCTGATGATGAGAAATCCGATATCTAAACCATCTCCGCCCACACCCACGACCATAACAATTTGAGTGGCGAGTGGGCTTTATTTATTTCCCATCATCCTTCGAGGAGGATGGAAGGGAAAGTGAAGGGTCAGTGGGGGAGGGAGAGGATGTTCGACAGCAGGGAAAATAATAAAAACGAGATAAGTAATTCTAGAAGACTGCCTTGACCTTTGGAGGCAGGGCCCTTAGAAAAAAGTATTGCGCGTGACCAAAGAGTGAGAGTGCCCATTTTGGGCCCCCCTCCACTAGTTTTTTCGTCAAGTCACAAGATGATGATGTTTCCGCCAGGTAAATTTACATTTTAAATAATTAATCATTACCGGGTAATTATCTCTTACAAAGTGATTAATTAATTGTATATTTTCGATCCAGTGGCGTAATATATATGACCTAAGAAAGGTCAAGTTACCTTAAGAATAAGGGTAATTAATTAACGGTATCATTAATTATAATCATTATAGGAATAGCGTGACTAATTGTTTTATATCATCGCCTCTTGTTGATAAAATTTGCATTAATAACTCGTGATCATCAGATAAAATTGAATTCTTATCAGTAAAAATCAGAAATGATAGCATCAGTGATTATGAATACGTATGATTACATATTTTATTAACATCTAAGTGGTAAATACGCTAAATTAATCTTAATAAGGATGTATTATCTGTACATACACAATGTTAAAATCCCTTATTCTGATATGCCTTTACTCAGAAATTACTAAACAAGCTTTATTGAAAGTTTTTAAGAAAAAATTTCAAGAAAATTTTGTTAGTTTGAAAGCTTTGTGTTTTCGTGATTAATCTCATATTAACGATGAAGTCCCCCTTCCCCCTTATATTATGAAAAAAAATATATATTTAATTATACTTCCAAAAATATTAAAACATTTTTCAAGTTTTGGTTTTTAAAAAATAAAGTATAATGAAGCACTTGGTTACTTAACCTCGCATCAAAATGTTAATTTACTAAGAAGGTTTTTTATTCCACATAATAGACCGCAACATCTAGACCAAGTCCAAGAACCCTTGTGGTCTCATGCAAGTGGCAGCTTCTCATGAGTAAGCACTTATATTCTCATCAGGGTGCACTCATAGGTATAAGCCTGAATTGACTCTGAGACGCTGAAGAAGGGCAGTGCCTTCCGGAAGGAGTTTTTGAGGAATTACCCTGCATTTGCGTATCGTATGGAAAAAAAAAACCCGGAAAACTTTCACCAAGTAGCCGGACTCATTAAGCAAGATGCTGAACAGAACAAATGCCAACAAGGTCCCTCGTGTTTTGAAACACTGCCTACAACAAACCGCCAGGACACTGAACCTTAGCCCTAATGCTCGTCAGTATACGCACGTTGACACTGAGCCACGAGTCGGGCTGCTAAGAGGTAAAAAAAACTAATTATGCTTTATACACTAGAACCTCTGTAAGTCGAACTTCAAGGGAGACGCTAAACAATCCGAGTTATAGAGTTTTCATATGGTTACATGTATTACTTAGCGGTAACATGAATCTTTTCTTGTCAATAAATACTGTACAGATTAAAAAAATATATACAAAAAGACATCCTAAATCCAGGTCGATTTTCTAACCACCAATAAAATAGAAAACATCAGATAAATTATTCTTGTAGCAATAAAATGTTTACTTTTTATCAAACTAAAGCTGGATCATATTTTCTACTTTAGTCTTGAATGTATATGTAAAATTGCCAAACAAATCGTCAGTTATATATATATATATATATATACGGAGAACTATGTATATAATAAGGAGTGCCGCTAGAAAACGCATCAGTGGGCAGTGGTCTCTGCGTCTCTGATCTAATTTTATTTTTATGCCTCTACCTCATAAATGTTTAATCTTTTCTCCTCTCTAGATAAAAGTGACATATTTATAGTTTATCCTCTCCTCCCACTAAAGCAAGAACAAGCTTGTCATAAAATCAATCCTAAACTGCTGACATTCTCTTTCAGATATTCGTGAAAATAGTACTTTTATGTTCCTCTTATTCATTGCTATTTATAGTTTTGAGTGGCCCACGTTTGTGGAATGATTGTTTTAAATATATATCTCTTACATCTGTAAACTTATGTTGTATGGTAGGATAGTATAATATTTGTTTCGACCCCAGTAAAATATAACAGTACATATCTACAAAAAATTATGTAGTATATATTTGTTGTTGCGGGGCCTGAATGGCAGAGTGGCTAACGATTTGGTGCTCGATACTACAGATTTCGGTTCGTGCGAATGTTTGTAGTGATTCGGAATCCACTTTAAACCGTAGGGCCCGGTCTAACAGGACCATAGAGCGTTGCGGTGGTATTGTTACTCCGCGTACGTGGCTTATTTTCAAGCTACACGCACCTCCTGGATAGTGGTAAGTGAGTAACGTCAGTGCAGCGCTTTCCTTAAGGCATCGAAGAGAATTGTCTGAGTGTCTGCCAGCTGTATTAGAACGAAAAAAATGTTTTTGGATGCACAAAGGAATGAAGAGGAATACAATTGAAAAATAAATCTGTATTCTGAAAAATAAATCTGTTACAGGACGTCTAATTTTGTACCTTATTCTCGTATTATGTTTCATTTTCTTCACTACTGTAATTTTTCTCGTGACTTTTTCATTTTTTTTTCGGCCAAATCGCAAAATAGGGGCCGTTTGGGATTTGGCGACTTTTTTTGTGTCGCCAAATATACTTGTGCTTTTTGCAATTCACTTCACTTACTGGAGTTCTGTGTGGTTTAAACAAAGGTACTTTGATTGCGGAGTAGCTACACACTTTTATCTTGATGTTGGAGAAGCGTTGCTTTAGGTCAATGCCCATTGAAATTTTAATGCCACACATTTTTTATCTAGCAATCTATAATTAATAAAAAATAAAAGAGAAATGTAATGAAATAAGAAGAAACTATAACATTAGAAGCAGGCTCACCATTCAGTGGGTCTTGCAGTAATGGCACTTCAGATGAAGGAATGAGGAGAAAAATAACATTATATGTTAAGAACCAGTACGCTGTCTTTTTCTATTTTTAAACAAAGAAAAATCATACCAAGGAAGAGAATTTAAAACCGAATTGCAAGTGTGAGGACGATTATTGCAGAAATTTTAAGTATAAATTGACGAATGTTCGGGAAGTTAAGCGATTGTCTAATATCCTGATTCCTGAAGTACCAAGGTGAGTTATCATCCGAATAATTTTGTTTTCAACGCAACCTGTTACTTGGCGAACATTGGCGAAAAGAATTTTTGACGCCAAATCTCAAAGGATTTTCTGCGATTTTTACCTTTTTTTTTTTTTTTTTTTTTTTTTTTTTTTTTTTGTCCCAAAGTATTATACACTTCTGAAACTCTAGTAAAAACACATCTTACATTAAAAAAATGAGCAGATAAGTTATGTTAAAATTTCAATCACCATCAATACTAAATATTAATTAGAATATTTTATTAATTTTTCAATAAAATATTCATATATTACAATATTTTCATCAATACAATATCATATCGATACAATATTTTTGTTTGAATATTTAAAACAACATTTGCCAGTTAAAACACTTTCTGCTATTTTTAATGTTTCTTATTAGTAAAGCTACAAATTATTTTATCTTAAGTGATTCACATAGTTACGTAAACATATTTACGGAGAAAGTTGTGTAAAAAAGAAAGAGTTTCAATGTTAACTCAATTAAAAAGTTTCAAGAATCTCCGATTCTATTGTATATACAATGAATGCACTGTAAACAATAATAGTAAAAAGAGTTATTTTGATGTTTGTTGTAACAATTCAGCCAAGTGTTAAAGCCTTCAATTCCAGCTCCGCTTTGGTCCGAAAATAAAGACACTATTAAGCAGCTTCCTCAGGTGAATGTTGTTTCAAGATCCGGTTCTCCCGAGATTTGATCAGATACCGCCAGATGGCCTTTCCGTCCTTGAATTATAGCAGCTAAAATTATCGTTCGCTTTTGTTTGCCTCCGTTATGGCTTCTATAAAAATTGTCACTTTGTAACGGACACATTGTTCGGACGTAGAAACGACCGATGTCACAATCGTAAAAAAAGGACTTCGACTTCCAAGAGTTGACAGGAAGTGATTAAAAATTTATTGGCAATGAAAATTTCGAACAAAAGATTCTGAAAGTCCTCGTCCTGTTTTACTCTTCGATTTCCACAATAAAAAAACAAACAGCTCTCAAAAATCATTTGAGTAAAGCTGTCGTTAAATAAATAATAGAGAAATTCAATGTAACGAACTTTAAACACATTCCATTCATACTAAATCCTTTTGAACAAAAAAACAAATTTCAACATTTCCTTTTTAAAAAAAATTAAACGGATTTATGTTTGTTTTATTCATTTCCATGTGCAGTAAAAATATTTTGAAAAACGATTTAATTATCATATTATTTAAAAGATAAATACTGATACCAAAACTAGAAAGGAAATAGTAAAATACATTTACAGGTCAATTAACAAGATTTCTTTAAATTTTAAATTAAAAAAAAATCATTTTCTCTTTCTCATAAATTAAGAATAAATTATAATAGAATATAAATTTATTTAATAATATTGAGGGAAATATAATAAATTTATTTATTAATACCGTATTTAATAAATAATTTTTTTAATCTTTATTTATTCAATACTACATATACTTAAACTGAGGCATTTATCTATTAGAAAATGAATTACAATTTGACATATTGCAATGATTAATTTTTCCTATTCGAATTTCCAGTCTCAAAGATTCTCTCTTATTGTAGATCAATAAGAAAATCCTTGGCCGTGTAGCTCCTTCAATGTTAGATGCTAAAACATAGCGGTGGTCCCATGCCCTTTGAGTTAATAAGAAAAATTGATAATTAAATGCCTTTTCAAAAAATATTTATTTACTTAATAAAATTATAAAAATGAAAAATAACAAAAATTTCAAAAAATGGAGTGTAGATGTTGATGAAATCAGTTGCATGTAATCAAAAAATAAAACAGAATGAGCAAAGGCCAGATTAGGAGAAAAAAATAGCTTAGGAGAAAAGCGAACGCAATTGAAAGGAGAAAATTGTCAGGATTAGAAATTAATTTAAAATATTTAGAACAGTGCGAGGTCATTTTTCGTAAACATTCTGAGAATTTTGTTCTCAAGCCTTTTAAATGAATCTTTTTAATAATGTGATATTTAAATTTTTTTTTTTTTTTTTTTTTTTTAGCAAATATCACATTATTAAAAAGATAAATACTGCTGGCAAAACTAGAAAAGAGATAATAAAATATATTTACATAGTAAAATACATAATTTTTTTAGTTTAAATTAAAAAATTCATTTGCACTTTCTTATCAAATATAATATATTAGTATATAACAGGTATGAATAAAGGTTTTTTTATATTTATTTATTAAATACTACATATAGCTTAAATTAAGGCATTTATGTATTAGAATATGAATTACAACTTGACATATTGCAGTAGTAAATCTTTTCTATTCGAGTTTCCATGGTAAATTAAATGGGTACCACTGAGTTTCAAAGATTCAGTAATATTATAAGTTATTCCAATCATGATTTTATTTGAATTATCGCTTCAAAAAATAAGAAGAAAAAATTCTCTCAATTTTGACTACAATTTTGTGCGCAATTAATGTAGCACAGAAATTGCTGTAAATTTCCCTAGAAATTTCTCTTTTTTAGAAAAAGTTTTTGTTTAAAAAAAAATTTATAAGCCGATTGCATATAGTAATAACAGAATTAAAATAGCAACAGAAAAATTAAATTACAGTTAATTAATTAATTAACTCATAAATATTAATTAACAATTTTAATTTATAATTAATTTAATTCTTTGGTAAAATGAAGTTAATTTTATTTTAAATAAAATTGCTTAACTTCAAAAATTTTGTAATATATGCTTCAAAATCTGCAAATGCTATGGAAGTTGTTGTTTTTTTTTTACAATTTCCTATTCAAGCAGTGATATATAAAAATCATCCGCAATAAATTCTTTTCTTTTTTTTTTTACACCAATATAGAAAACAAATCCATGAAACTTAAATATTAGTAATTGTAACAAATTTACATATTTAAATTATATTTATTATATTATATTATATTTTAATCATTTAAATAGTAGGCTGCTGGTCGAGTGACTGGCGCTGGGTACCACATGTTTCGGGTTCGACTGCCTGCAATGCCGCGGATATTTGCCGTGGTTCGGAATCCACTTTAAACCGTAGGTCTTGGTCTAATATGACTGTTGGGCGTAAGACTGACAACCCTATGCAATAAAAAGAAACCATTTCCTGTCTCGAAATCTGCATCGAAATCATGGTGCCATCATGGATTGTAGTGCCAGGGAGTTAGTTAATTATTTAAATTTAAAATCATTATTTAAATTATGTATTATTATCTAATTATATTTAAATTATGCTAGATGATTATATAATACCATGTCAAAAATTTAATTTATTAGAATGTTAGAAAAAACTTTAGAAGAAGAAACTTTATATCATCAAATTATGCGATTAAACGATATGATTAAATTATGCGATGCGATTAATTATACGATTATGCAATTAAACTAAATTTTTAGCTTTAAATGTCACAAACCACTACAATTATTCTTTAAAAGAAGTTTAAAAAAAAAAAATTCCCAATTTTATAATACTAATGACAACAAATGCTCTTAATAGTAAATTAGCCGAGAATTACTAAAAGCGAATTTTATGTTAATCATACAACTAAACTGAATTACTATTTTTGAATGTTGTCAAAACCATATACCATTAAATTTTAATATTAACGAAAATAGTACAATTGAATTTATATGTGGAGGGCTTCTTTTTACATCTATTTTTCACAATGTAATTTTTGTATGGACAATAAAACATAAAAATGTTTCGAAGAAGTTGCGCTTTGTTTGCAAAAAAATAAATAAATAAATAATAAATAATAAAAATTTAAAAATTAAAAAATTTGTAAAATTCCATTCGCCATTTAAGCATTTCAAAAGAATGAAAAAATCATGAATCTTCAATTTTTAAATAATTTATTTTTATTGACAATCTAAAAACTCTATTCGCAAGAATCCATACTTTTATAAAAATAATAATAATAATTTTAAACAGGAGAAATCCTTACAGAACTGCATTTTAAAAACAACTAGTAAGCGCCATCTATGAGTCGTTATTTGTACTACATCGAAACATTAATAATATTAGAATTTTATTTTTTAATATTTTGAATTACTCCATATAAAAAACAAAATTGTTCATCACTTTGAAATTTACATGTTCATTGCACAGAATTCAAGTTCAAAAAAAAAAAATTAGGTCTCAGACAAGGCAATGTGGAGGAACTTTTTTTTTATGTTCGAATTATTTATTCATTCTATCGAACGCCATTAGAACACAACGCTTTTGTTTCCAAACGAAAACATTCCTTTTTTTTTTTTTTTTTTTTTTTTTTTTTTTTTTTTTTTTTTAAACATGGGTAAGACGTGTTCAAGAAATGAAAAATTAATGTCTTTTTTTTTTCCGTATACAATCTAAACTCTGCAGTCAAATAAGCATCTAACTAAACTGAATGGCTTATTTTATATTAAAAGACACTTAAAAAAAAAAAAGATCTGTTTATTGCTACTTTCCAAGAAAAAAAAATTTTTTTTATCACAAAAATTTAAAATAATTTATATCTTTTTTCCCCAATTCATATTCAGTAATAAAATATATAAATTTCGTAATTGAATAAAGATTGGAGAAAAATTAATTAATCGTATTTATTTTCATCGAAATAAAATACAATGGCATGAAAAAAGCTTTGTTATTGTAATGAAAAACTACAAACGTTTATTATTGTAGGATTTTGTTATTTATTTTATAACGAATGTTTTGTTATTGTAATGTAAAACTGAACACATATATTTAACCAGTAAATTATTCACAATTATCTCATTATATATGATTTGTATACATCAATGAAAAAATAAACACTCGCTACGCTTTAATGCCGTTAGATTTGATGCTTCCAGAAAGAATAATATATTCGAAAACTAAATATTTAGAACCAGAAAGTCAAACTTTCCACTCACAAGTTGAAAAAGAAATTATGAAAAGGTTGAAAATAATACCATCTAAATCCAAATAAATATAACAATTATTAAAAATTCTGACTAATTGCAGTGTTATAAAATATTTTTTTAAATTACATCACTAAGTATTCTACCCTATTTTCAACAAATAGTCTTATTTTTTTAGGCATTAATGACTCTTCAGATAACACGGCATGATGTCCTATGGCTAGCGCTTTGGCCTTTGACACCACAGGATTCAAGTTTGAATCCTGACGGCATGGATGTTTGTTAGTGGTTCGTAATCCACGTTATACTGTAGGTCCCGGTCTACAATAGCCTAAAGTGTGCACAAAAATGACCTTAGAGCGACAGACCAAAAAAATCTTCAGACAAATAGATTCATAATATTTGTTATTTAAATATTGTTTTGAATGTTGGGCACTTTGACCTAAGTCATTCACCAACAGCAAGGCACAGATGTAGTAGATTTAGCGTTACCAACGAAAACTTTCTACCTAACATCCACATTTCTTGTTGTACATCTGTGGGTCTCTGTATGCAGGAACAACTTAGAGACGGATGAATAAGGAAAGGCATTGGTTTCAGAAAAGAGTTTTCTTTGGGGGCAGAGAAAGTAACTACCCGCATTTGCATGTCGTGTAGGAGAAAATCTGGAAAACTCTCACCTGAAAAGAAAAAAAGTTCGTTTGGGGGGGTTGCTATCCCAGCTTGGGGGTAGCTATATCCGAAAATCCGTAAAATTTCTGTCGGGTTATTCTGTTCGAAAATGCTTGTAGAATTTCGATGAAAGAACCTTTATGCTTAAACACAATGCACTTTCCACCAAGCCACCAATCCCACTTAAATATCCCTTTTACTTAAAATTTTTAGTACTTTTAAGTATAGAATGCGAATTAAATAAATACAGAACTTCTTAATACATAAAAAATATCATTATTCTGTTATAAGAAAAACTCGGTATTACAACAGTATATAAAAATGACAGCGGCTCTAACCTTTGTTAATCAATGGGTTAATTGACTGATTTAAGCAACATTTCATATAAATGAAATATTGGGTGGAAGAAGGGATCATTTTGTTACACCAGTCTAAAATAGTTAAAAAAGTAAACTACGGTTTTTAATTACGGTTACGGTTAGTTTTTATCATTCATAGAAGCTTCCAATTTTTTCCACCTAAGTTTAAAAAAAAAAATCACAAAACAGCATTCTTGCAAATTTAAACATTCTTGTTTAATTATTGAAATTGAAGTAATAGTTTGTTTGGTAAATTTCCGGTATTAAACTAGTTGGCAGCTTTAATTAACTATCAACAATTTTTTAAAAATTTTCAATTGTTCTATCTCTTTCGAGTATATTAGACATATGATTAAAAAAAAAACATTCTTTTTTTTTTTTTTTTTTTTTTTTAAATGGTACATGTTTTAACTGTAACTAATTCTGTTAAATTTGTAATGATATATTTAAAAGCAGCGTTCCACGCCATTAATAATTTATTTATCGTTTGGTTTTTACCGTTCTTTGTTTTCCGGAGATAAAATATTTATTTATTTGATTGTCGATTTTTAAATATCGTTTGTTAGTATGATATTGTTCTGATATAAAGTTTACAAATAAAGGTAAGAGACAAAATTTAAATAATATATAAATTAAATATATATTAATTAATTAATCCAACATAAAAAAATTCGCTGCAGTTTTTTTTTTTTTTTTTTTTTTTAAATAATCATTAATTTGCCACAACTTTAATTATATAAGCTGAAGAAATTTGTATCAAGTGTTCGAAACCCACAGTTTTAATATAAGTGTAATAAATACATTGTATCTCTTTTTGAATTCGTCTTGGCCTTCTAATGAAGAAAATGTATAACTTCGAAATTCTTTAACTCAGTTGGTAATGATTACGTTACATATGTTAATGAAAGAAATTTTTTAGTAAATTTAAAAGTTTCTTGGCATAAATATAGATTTCAAATTGGCCAGAAAAAAGTATCATTAGCATATCATAGAGTTTAATTTTACTTTCTCAATTAATTTTGTTTACATTTGATGTATGTAATGTTCTTTACTACAGTAAAAAACTATTCGCTATTATTAAAGAAATTATAAAAACTAATAAAAATCACGAAATATTTATATGTTATATACATACAGAGATAAAAAAAAAACCCCATTATGTTACGAAATACTTTTTTAGTCTTTCATAATATAATGGTTTTTCTTCTTGTTTGGAATATGATATGAGTAGGCTGATCGCATATTTTTCATTATACACTATCTCTTGTGTGTTATAATAGTTGTACTTGTTGATTACATTGATTATTATTGTACGTGAATTATAGCTATGACATTTTTTTTTTTTCATTTCACTTTTAGTGGTTGATATTAAATTTGTTATTTATATAATTTAGTGGTTTCACTTGGCTTGAACGTGATAGACGGAATATTTGAAACATATCCTTTTTTTTTAATGCCGTGTACTTTGACTCGGAAGTCATTCACTACTAGAACAACAAATCGATTAAAGATAGAGTGCAGCCTAATGAACCTGCCCCCTACGTAAGTCCTTCTACACTGTACCCGCATTTTGAAAGAACATCCCCATTTGGCGGGAGTTTATTTAACCCATGATTCTAAAAACCGAACCACTACGAGTCACCATTTTTTCTATGAATCCTCCTATCATTGTATAATTTTTAACAATTGATTTGAATAAATTGAAATAAAGCAGAATAAAAAGTCTTAAATTGTACTCTATGGAAACATTGAATGAAAGTGCATATCTTAGAAATTTAAAAGTTCAATTCAATTTATGCACGGAATTGTTTCCAATTCACCCTTTCAAGTTGTAAAATAAAAAATGTGATTACGCACTTAAAATTGTATGCCCAAAAATATATATCAGTTGGAATTTTTAAGCTGGAATTGTGCTAGGGCATCCTTCCATGCATTGCGGAACCACCACTTCCTACCACTTAAAAGGGAGTAACATTTATGTATTTTTTGACCAAATTTTTCACTTTTTTTCTATATATATATATATATATATAAATTGTGCAATGGGTGACTGCTGACCGTTGCGAAGAGCCCAATACACTCTGGGAAGATACAACTATCGAACTTGACCGACGCTTTCAAATGGAATTCTTTCCACTCTTGAAAAAGAATAAAAAAGAACAAAAAAATGAATGCGCGCCGTTATTCCAGAAAAAGGAAGACAAATTATCATTGTGAATAACCATAACATTCTGGTTTCTATTGTTTTTTCCGTTAGTGGTTGATATCAAATTTGTTATTTGTTAAAACATGTTCTTTTTTTTAATGCCGTGCACTATGACTTGAAGTCATTCACCATTAGAAAAAAAAGAAAAAAAGATAAGTAAAAAGTTTGAGTTTTATCTAATGAACCTGCCCCTAAGTAAGTCCTTCTACAATTGTACCTACATTTAGAAAGAATACCTCCATTTGGCGGAAGTTTATTCAACCCAAGATTCTAAAAACCGAACCACTACGAGCCACCATTTTCTCTATGAATCCTCCTATTTGTATGGGACATTATTGTGTAATTTTTAACACTTGACTTGAATAAATTGAAATAAAGCAGAGTAAAAAATCTTAAATTGTACTCTTATAGAAATATCGAACGATGTTGCGTTTTAGAAGCTTAAAAGTTCGATTCAATCAATTTATGCACAAAATTATTCCCGATTCACCCTTTCAAATTGTAAAAAAGAACAAAAATGTGATTACGCACTTAAAATTTTATGCCAAAAATATATACCAGTCGAATTTTTAACGCCGGGTTTCTGGAATTGTGCTAGGGCATCCTTCCATGCATGCATTGCGGAACCACCACTTCCTACTACTTAAAAGGGAGTAACATTTATGTGTTTTTTGACCAAATTTCTTCACTTTTTTATCTATATACATATAAATATTGTGCAATGGGTGACTACTGACCGTTGCGAAGAGCCCAATGCACTCTGGGAAGCCACAACTACTGAACTTGACCGACGCTTCCAACTTGGCAAATGGAATTCTTTCCACTCTTGAAAAAGAATAAAAAAAGAACAAAAAATTGGATGCGCGCCGTTATTCCAGAAAAAGGAAGACAAATTATCATTGTGAACTTTGTAAAAAGGCGACAAAAAAAGAAGAAGTTTCTTCCTTCCGCGCCAACAGTTCACAGAGGTAAAAGTGAGTTTTGCCAGAATCTCTGCCCTCCGGGCCCATATTCACCTCGGCTTCAAAATGCCTTTTAACTTGCAATTTATATTTCTTTCCTTCTGATATGGAAAAAAGGCGTTGGGTGGAGAGAGGGGGCGGGCGCACTGTTTTATCGTTTGGCGCCCCAGGCGTCGTTCGGGTCACGGCATCCTATGCTTGTGCAGTCATCTGGTATGTTTTTAATTTGATTTATTTATTCCATTTTTATTATTTTTTTGGAATAAACGCAAGAACTTGAATTCGATCCATCCTTTTAAATTGAGACTGATTACTAGAATTTGTTTGTTGACTTTTTTTAAATGGAAAGTGTCGATACCCTTAATAGTTTCAACCTTTTTGGAAAATATTTTTTTTTTTTTTCATCAATATTTTGGGTTAGGGTAAGTGTGGTTTTTAACAGTTCCATATGAATCACTTTATTCTTTTTGTTCTTTTTTTTTTTAAATAAATCCTTAATAATAATCTTATTGTACGTTTTAACATAACATAGAAAGCTTAGAACATCATTTCCCCCTCTTATTAACTATCCAAATTAAAGTTTATTTAATTAGTTAGTTTAGTTACCAAATTAAAGTTTCATTAAGTAACCACAAAATTTTCAGCCAAATATTACAAAAAAATAATCTATTAATTATTTTTTAATTAAATAAATATCTAACTTTTGTATTGATAACATATCCATTTTTTTAGCATTTTAAAATCTGGTATGTTTTTAATTTGATTTATTTATACCACTTTTTATTGTTTATCTTGGGAATAAATACAAGAACTTGAATTCGATCCATGCTTTTAAATTGAGACTGATTACTACAATTTGTTTGCTGACTTTTTTAAATGGAAAGTGTCGATATCTTTAATAGTTTCAACCTTTTTGGAAAATATTTTTGTTTTTTTTCATCAATATTTTGGGTTAGGGTAAGTGTGGTTTTTAACAGTTCCATACGAATCACTTTATTCTTTTTCCTTGTTTTTTTTTTTTTAATAAATACTTAATAATAATCATATTGTACATTTTGACATAACATAGAAAACCTAGAACACTTAGGAATACTTAGAACATCATTTCCCCCTCTTATTAACTATCCAAATTAAAGTTTATTTAATTAGTTAGTTTAGTTACCAAATTAAAGTTTCATTAAGTAACCACAAAATTTTCAGCCAAATATTACAAAAAAATAATCTATTAATTATTTTTTAATTAAATAAATATCTAACTTTTGTATTGATAACGTATCCATTTTTTTTAACATTTTAAAATCTGGTATGTTTTTAATTTGATTTATTTATACCACTTTTTATTGTTTTTCTTGGGAATAAATGCAAGAACTTGAATTCGATCCATGCTTTTAAATTGAGACTGATTACTACAATTTGTTTGCTGACTTTTTTAAATGGAAAGTGTCGATATCTTTAATAGTTTCAACCTTTTTGGAAAATATTTTTGTTTTTTTTCATCAATATTTTGGGTTAGGGTAAGTGTGGATTTCAACAGTTCCATATGAATCCTTTTATTCTTTTTGTTCTTTTTTTTTTTAAATAAATCCTTAATAATAATCTTATTGTACGTTTTAACATAAAATAGAAAACTTAGAAGATCATTTCCCCCTCTTATTAACTATCCAAATTAACGTTTATTTAATTAGCTAGTTTAGTGACCAAATTAAAGTTTTATTAAGTATCCAAGAAATTTTCAGCAAAATATTACACAAAAAAATAATTTATTAATTATTTTTTAATTAAATAAATAAATAACTTTTGTATCGCTGTCAGACTTTTAGGTTTACCAGATCGTGCCTGTCTTACAAACTGACAGACACCATTAGTTAAGTTATTTAAAAAAATAAAGTGAAATAAAAAATAAATTATACTATTAGTTTTCAATATATTTTCCAAGCTAACGTGGTTATATTTTTAAAAATAAATGCTATTTATTCTTAATAAATCTAAAAATATTTTATTTTCTGCAACAGTGTAACGCCGAATCATACCTGCTAGTTAAGTTATAAAGAGATCAACATATTTCAGGAAAGAGATTTGATTTGTTGCTCTAAGGTTATCTTGTGCACACGAGGGTTAAACAGACTGGGAACTACAGTTTAAAGTGGATTCGAAACCACTACAAACATTCATGACACAGCCGGGACTCGAACCGGAAACCTGTGGTACCACGCGCCAGATCGCTAGCCATTCAGCCATCAGGCCTCTCCGGAAAGCGAAGAGAAAGGTTTGTCGCTCTACGGTCATTTTGTGCACACTTTCAGCTAATTAGACCGGGACCTACAGTTTAACGTGGATTAAGAAACACTCACAAACATCCATGCCACCGCAGGATTCAAACCTGAAGCCTGTGGTATCAAAGTCCAGAGCACTAGCCAATTGGCCATCAGGCCTTAAAAGCATATTTCAGGAGGAATGGTTACCACAAAGATCTACTGATTGGATAAAAAAAAAATCATTTGGTTATAGATTTTTGATCAGTGATCTACCTGAAAAGTTGAATAAGTTGAAGAGTGATTTAATTGCTGAGTTATGTTGAAAAAGATGATATAATTTGTATTTAAACAAGATGAAAACTCATTGTTCTATACAGAATGGGTATTCATATACACGAGGTCACTGACTGTAAAGTTTGTACGGTTTTCAAAGCTTTATAAAACAACTTGCATATCTAAGTAAGTTCTGCATTAGAATCTTATTTATGATTGATTTTAAGCAGTGAATTGTTTGAGTTAATTAATAAGAGAAACTCTACATTTACGTTGCTATTTGTGTCTTTAAAAAAAACATTACTGAAGACATTTATTATTTTTCAATAATTTTAAACTCTTTTGTCAATGAGGTCCTCTAAGCGATACCCTTTAACCATAAGAATTTGTTGAGAATTTACAATAAGATCACAGCCTCTGTAAGTTATCATTTGTCTATGTCGTCAGCAAATTTGGAAGAACACACTTTGTTTCATTTTGTGCAAAGTTTGGGAAAATTAGACCGGGACCTACAGTTTAACGTGGATTCCGAATCACTAACTAACATCCATGCCACGGCCAGGATTCGAACTAGAAACCTGTAGTGCCAAAGGCCAGAGCGCTTGCCAATTGGCCATCCTGTCACACTTCAGTGTATATGGTTGGTAAGTTCCAGTCCCCCCTTTCTCCACAAACTCAATGAAGGGAAATTTATGTTCATTATTGTGTTCATGCCCAGCATAAAAATGTGAACTTTCTACTTTACTCATTTCCTGGTCTTTAAGCTAACTACCTTAGATTAAAAGCCCATGCTTCAGCTATCTAACTTTTCCAGCAGCATAAATTGAAAGTAGAAAAGAGAAAGTGAGAGTAAAATTTTAATTATTTAGGTCTCTCCATTTCATCTTAGCTGCTCGTAAAAAATATAGAGAAAAAAGGGAGGGTTAATTTCGACACCTTATTATCTCGATCGACAACCTACACCTTTCTGTGTTCAATTTTATAAGGAAACTTCCAGAATAGAGTCCAGAAGGACATAGTTATCAATCTTTACCACCTACTAAACAGGATCACATCATCCATTGTTAGGCTAACTTGAACATTTGTCAGAAAATGAAGAAAGAGTTTGTTTTGTAACCTTTCTGACAACGAAAGAAAAATATATGATAACTATGTTATCTTTTTATGATAATAAAGCAAATTTTGTTTCATATTTTTTTTTCTTTCAATTTGATTTTGGCACTCTTTCCAATAACTCTATATTACATTTCAATGCACTTCTAAATAAGCAGCGGCCTGATGGCCAATCGGTTAACGCTCTGCCTTTGGTACTTTAGGTTCGAATCTTGGCGGTGGCCTGGATATTTGTGAGTGGTTCGGAATTCAAATTAAACTGTTGGTCCCAGTCTAATTAGCTCAACATGTACAAAAAAAAAAAAAGCAATACGGTAGAGTGACAAACCAAATCTAAAAAAAATAATGTTGTTTAAAAAAACAACATTATTTTTTTAGTTGTTAATTGTGGTACAAAATTTCTCATTTTCTAACTTTTGTGGGCTTCTATTAAATATTATGGTAAAAATACTAAATGTAACTGGGAATCATTTTGTAACTGTGCTTTCTCCTACACATTGGCAAGAGTGCCCCCTGTGACTTTCCGAAGAAATGTTCAATCTGCCTCGAAAAAGAGAGGATCTCACGCGCGAGGAAGTATAGTGCAAACTGCACTCCCACTGATAAACGTTTAGTTTACAATCTCTCAACGAAAGAGAAAGTAAATTTCGCGCATCCTGGGAGTAGCCGAGTTTCGAGTCTTCGGCTTAGAAGTGGAGACCTTCCACGAATCTATAATAATCTGTATTTAAATGTGCTAATTATTGTATGTCTCTAAGTGTTTGTGTATGTTTGTGTGAATAAAGCGTGAGTTTTCCAACCTGTGCCTCAAGTATATCAACCCAACCCAGTTACAATCTGGTTGTTCAATTTACACACTGTAATTTCCCATTTTTTTAATATTTTTTTAATACATATAGGCTGTATTCGTGTATGGGTAGAATAATCATTAAATAACGAGACTAAGCTTGGATGAAAATACCTTCGTTTTTTTTAATTTTAAACATTGGAGCATCTCGAATTTTATTTATGTGTATCACAAACCTGAAAAACTCCCACCAAGTAGTCTATCAGTGTAACACGCATTACAAACGTTGCCCCAATCCCCATCGTGTTTCCTATTTCCTGAAAGTAGTGACCGCAATGGACGCCACCAATCAATTGGGACCTCACTATCTATGTTCATCACCACTGGATAGAGTCGGACTTTGTTTTATCCATGTGATAAAATTCGATAAAACAGAAAAAAAGATTATTATCTTTTATAATTTAACTTGCAAGAATAACTTATTGAAACCAAACGTGGGAACAACTACTGTCCTTGAGCACTTTTGAATTACAGTTTATTAATTTTATTTATTAGCATCTTGGTTTATGTATTCAATTGTCATATTGAATAATTCACTTTCTTTGTTTTGTCAAACTGACTTCTAATTGCTTCTATCAATTTTGTAAGTTATTTCATTTCAATTGAACCTTATACATCATACAATAAATCATTCTTGTATGATGTATAACTTGATGGCCATTTACCACCAAATCAGTCCTATCACCCTACCATTCATCTATCATATTTAATCACAGTTGAAATGTTTTCCATTGTGCTCTATTTGAAATAACGCACTGAGTTCAAATGGCAGTGAAGGTCAATCTCGTAAACACAGAGCCTTTTTCATTTTCCAATCTCCAGCGACCCTAGTGATTGATTCTTGCATAGTAAGGCATGGTGAATCTATTTGTATTTGAGCTATGCTTTCCATTATAATAAAGGCAATTACCATAATTTCCTGTCTGTAATCCGCGAATTATACGCTATAAAACTGTTTAATTTAAGGATGTCGATTATGAGCCGCAGAGTAGAGTCTGTGAATATTTATATTCCGGAAGTTCTATGAAAATCAATTCTATAAAAGCGCCACATAAAAATGTTATTGTGTAACTTTATGTGAAGGAAAAATAAATAATTTTGTAAACATAAATAAACATTACAGTTATGGACAAAGGAAGATAGCAGAACTAAATTAAATAAAATACGATGCGCATCATAGATCGGTATGTGCTAGTAGATGGGAAAGTCCTGGAACTTTACAGAAGGTTAAATTAATAGTTATTTTCAAAAATGACGTCTTTTATCACAATAGTAATTTAAATATCTTATTTTCTGTCCAATTTTAATTATCTTAAATTTATAATATAATACTTTTTATGTTGTTGTAGCATCAAAAACGCTCTTTAAAACTGAAAATTGTTTTGTTAATTGCGTTGCAGCATTTTTTTTTCCCTTACTTAAAGAGTGTTGGCATTTCCTTCTCAGGAGAAAGGAATGTATATTATTTGATAAGTATATAATAAAATCCCATTACTCAAATTTGACAGCAGGCGAGCTTTATTGTGAGTAGTTATATTATATGAAATTAGTGTTTTGTACTAATGGGAACAACCTGTCACTCAAACCTGATAGCAAATATTCGGTATCATGTATTATGAGGAAATTACGGAATGTCTATGCGATCTTCACAGGTCGAAACAACTACAGATTGAATATGGACTACACTATGAGTTGCTCCATCGTAATTGGTGATCTATCATGAGCTGAGAAGTATCTACTCCAATGAAAAGTGAGGGAAGTTGATACTTAAAAGGAGTTTGTTTTGGTGAGGAAGAGAGGGAGTTCTGTGACGAGTTGACAGAGAGTGCTGTTTTTCACTGAAGTGAATGAATAGACCGGAATTTCGCCGGTTTTTCAAAGAGAACCCCTAGTGGTTTCGTGTATCACGCCGTGTGATAAGTAAGGTCTGCCCAGACCAGGTGTTTAGATTCGACGAACACTCGAGAAGTCTGGAAATCTCCGACCTTAGAGTCTGTACTTTTGATTTAATCGTGCACTAGTGATCAAATTTTATTTTTAATTTTCCATTTCTTCGTATAATAATCCAGAGGTCATTGTTTGTATATATATATATATATATATATATATATAGTGCTTGCAAATAAAAATGAAAGTGTTCCCATAAACCTGAAAGTGGGCCTCTTCTTGAAGCCGTTGTAGGTCTAATATAGGCAGGGACGTTATAGAATGTCATGGATATAAAACAGAAATTGATTGGTATACAATACGTCTAAGAACAGGCGCAAGTCAAGTGCAGATGATACGGGATCGAACTATAAGAGACGCAAATTCCAATATTCACCATGTTAAATTAAATACGATTTCACATTGCCGGAAAACGCTAAGCGCCCACGGGCGTCTCTGCATAATTTGCAACTGACCTAGACTTTAGTCATCATTTCTAGCAGCAATTACTCTACTTTGTAGTATACTCCACCTTTTCTTTTTTGTATTCTTTTTTTAATTGTTTGTATATATCTTTTCGTGCATTTCATCTTTTTTTGTATTATAGTTCTTTTAATAATTTTTCTTTTTATTTTTTTATTTTGTAAATATTTGTAAATATGTAAAATATGGGCAGATTCCTGATCACTTCACCTTTTATTTCTTCTGTATCAATGTGTTTTTAACCAATGAACTCTTATGTGTCATTCTGGAGTAGAAGGCCAAGGCACTCCGCCAAAATAAGAACGACACCATGTTAAATTTATAAGATATTGCTTTTTTTACAATTGTGGCATTAATATAATTGTGCATTAACAAAAACAGAGTTAAAATCACAACTTTGACAACAAAAATTCGGGAATTTACCAGATGAGAATTTAGGAATTCACAACAGCAGCAAATGATACATATTTTTAATACAAATGCACAAAGTTTTAGTTTTATACATAAAATATGTAACTTCTAATCGGTAAATATTTCAAATTTATTAACTAAATCAGGGATGGATGCCGATGAGTCTTGTATACTAACCATTACAGAATTTCAATAAATTTATAGAATGTGGAAATATCGCATTACAAAAGAAACAAATGTAGATGACAGAAAAATAAAAAAGCAAAAAAGTGGTCAAATTGCTATAAATTTGAATATCATAAGTCCAATAAGTAACTTATCATTATTTACTGGTTAAAACTAGAACAACATATGTCCGATTCATGGTTCAGTGGTAACGTGCACATCTGACGGGTCTTAGGGTTCAATCTGCTGGCGGCGTTGTTGCAGACACTGTTTCATAAGCGAGGAGGCTCTACAGCGTTTGTGATGTTCAGCATCTTGTCTCGTTCGTCAAACTAACTGGTGGGAGTTTTCCGGATTTTCTCCCATACGATAAGCAAATGCGAGGTAGTTATCCCTAAAAGTCCTTCCGGAAGGCACTGTCCTCCTTCTTTTGCTATTCGGGATCAAGTCAGAATACTCATTGGGTATCCATGCCGCTCTGCCAGACACTCAGGATTTGTCAGAACAACTTATACGAACAGGACATGGTGATGTAAACTTACCAATATTGTATTTACTTGTGCTAATCAAAAAGTTTATCATTGCTTATGTTTATTTACATTTTGATATTTCAATGCCTCATACGGGGTTAATACCATCTTAAGCAAATTAAAAATTCATCAAATTAATTTTAAGAAACAACGAATTCAATAATCTCTTGGTACAGACCTTTGTTAAAAAAAAAAATTAAGGCAAATTTACATTTGCTGGAAATTTGACGGCATATTAAATAATATTGGGTTTTTTTTTTACCTTAGTTATTATATCGGAATTTAAAAAGCCTTGTATAAAGTATAAATAAATCTATACATTTGTGTTTCCTTATTTATTTTTTTTTTTTCTTCTTTTCTTTGAATCTGAGAAAAAATAAATTCTTCACAAACAATGGCTGCCATGATGATCATTAAACAGCCTGCCCCCCAAAAATTTTCTATACTGTCAATTTTTTTTTTTTTTTTTTTTTTTTTTTTTTTTTGAGGATATATAACAAACATTTTATCGCATACATATTGTGGATAAAAAAAAATAATTCAAAAATTTGGTTCAAAAAGAAATTAGCAAATGGCTGTCAAAATAACATGCGAATTTTAAAAAAATCCAACAGACAGCCTACCTGATATTATATCATCCCATTATTACGAATGTTATTAGATGCAAAGTAGTGCTACATCATGAGATTTTGATTTACAGATTTTAGGTTTTTACGTGTTTCTTTTTTTATTCGGTCCTTATTTACAGCATAATTTTTTTAAATTGTTGCAAACAATATATTTTATAGCTACTTATGAGATTTCAAGTTACTTTTTATGCGGTTCCTAAATCTCTCACGATAATAACTGTATTTACCATTATTAATATATTTTTTCAAAAAATTTCATATAAATCTACGATTTCAAAATTGAATAAAAATTTAGAATTCTTATTTCACTTTTGACATGACTTTTCTAAATAGAAAAGTTTGACTTGCAGTAAGTTTCAAATTTTTCTAATAGAAAAAAAAAGATATCTACATTATTTTTTAAAACTAGCTAAAAAATTAACACTTACATTATAAACGATTTAACTTTAGCAACCCATTATTTTAGATTTTCGCATACGTTTTCAGCGATGGTTTATAAGTCATTTCGTTGTCAACTAGGCGGTCTGAAATGAAACAATTGAGCATAATGAGTTATTATTATTGTGCTTACTATTATTCTTGCTTGTAAACATAGATAATATAATAATGTTTGTTGTTGTTTTTTATCCCACTTGGCTGGCCAAGCCCACGAGCCCATGCGTACTCATGATTGAAGGGGAAGGAAGCAGCTTCTGTTGTGATGGAGCACCCGTAGGTAGAAGTCTGACTTTGGCTCCGTGACGCTCTTGCAGTCATCAGAGACCGGGACCTACGGCTTAAAGTGGATTCCGAACCACTACAAACATCCATGGAACAGCCGGGATTCCGAAACCTGTGGCACCGAGCACCAGAGTGCTAGACACACGGCCATTCAAGTCCCAAATTTGTGAATGCCAACGGCACGCGGTGTTCCCAGGTGGTCCCCCACCCAAGTACTGACCTCGCCCAATGATGCTTGACTTCGGTGATCTAACGAGAACCGATATATTCAGCATGGTGCGGCCGTTGGCATAAGTGACAAAAGTCATGGGATAGCAATATGCAAATTTTCAGATGGCAGTAGCATCGCGTAGAACAGGTATAAATGCGCAGTGCTTTCGCAGAGCTTTCATTTCTGTTCAAGTTATGCATGTGAAGATGTTTTGACGTGTTGATGACCGCACGACGGGAATTAACAGACTTTGAACGCAGAATGTTAGTTGGAGCTACACGCATGGGCCATACCATTTTGGAAATCGTTAGGGAATTCAACATTCCCAGATCCACTGCGTCAAGAGTGTGCCGAGAGTATGAAATTTCAGGCATAACATCCCACCATGGACAGCGCAGTGGTCGACCGCCTGCACTTAACGACCGAGACCGGCGACGTCTGCAAAGGGTCGTAAATTCTAACAGACAAGCAACACTGCGTCAAATAACCGCAGAAATCAATGTGGGACGTACAAGGGACTTGTCTGTTAGAACTGCGCGGAGAAATTTGGCTTTCTTGGGCTATTCCAGCAGAAGACCGACTCGAGTGCCTTTACTGACAGAACGACATCGCTTGCAGCGACTCTCGTGGGCACGTGAGCATATCGGTTGGTCCCTAGATGAATGGAAAACCGTGGCCTGGTCCGATGAGTCACGATTTCAGTTGGTAAGAGCTGATGGTAGGGTTCGAGTGTGGCGCAGACCCCACGAAGCCATGGACCCAAACTGTCAGCAAGGCACTGTTCAAGCTGGTGGTGGCTCCATAATCGTGTGGGCTGTTTTTTCATGACATGGACTTGGTCCTCTGGTGCGACTGGACCGAACATTGACTGGAAATGCTTATGTTCAGCTACTTGGAGATCACTTGCAGCCATTCATGGACTTCATGTACCCAAACAACGATGGGATTTTTATGGATGACAATGCGCCATGTCACCGGGCCACAACTGTTCGCGATTGGTTTGAAGAACATTCTGGACAATTCCAACGAATGATCTGGCCACCTAGATCGCCCGACATGAATCCCATCGAGCATTTATGGGACATCATCGAGAGGTCTGTTCGTGCCCAAAATCCTGCACTATCAACGCTTTCGCAATTACGGACGTCATGGCTCAATATTCCTGCAGAAGACTTCCAACGACTTGTTGAGTCCATGCCACGTCGAGTTGTTGCACTTCGCCGGGCGAAAGAAGGGCCGACACGATATTAAGAGGTATCCCATGACTTTTGTCACTTCAGTGTATAATAATAATGATACTAAATGCACATTGTAAAGAAATATATAACACTAAAAATGAAGTATAAAAAATATATAAATATAAAAGAAATTTAAAAAATGAAATCATTAAAAAATATTTATTTTACTAGTACGATATTTGTTTCTCCACTTTTTCACTTCTTTGTTTGCAAATCGATCTCAATTTGAATGGGTTTTTTTTTTTTGTTCTAATGCAGCTGGCAAACACTTAGACAGCTTGGTCTTGGATGCCTTAAGGCAAGCGCTGCACAGACGTACTCACTTTGCATTACCCAGGGGGCGCGTGTAACTTGAAGATAAGACACGGACGCGGAGTAACAATGCCCCCGCAACGCTCTACGATCCTATTAGGACCGGGACCTACGGTTTAAAGTGGATTCCGAACCACTACAAACACCCATGGCACCGCCGGGATTCGAACCCGAAACCTGTGGTACCGAGCGCCAGAGCGCTAGCCACTCGACCATTCAGGTCCCTAATTTGAATGTTGCACATCATAATGAGTGTTGCGTCCGTTATGTTTGAGAGTGTTTTGTGTTTGGTCAATTTCATTTTCGAAAAAAATGATCCACAGGTGTAAGTTGAACCAAAAGAGCTAACACTTTCAACTAAGAATATGGTTTTCTCTGCTATCAACAATCAACTGTGCTTATCTGGGGATGGTCACTGCGTCACTTTTAAGAATCAGTGTTATTAGATGTTCCAAGATGCGGTCGCATCCTGAGTTCGCACAAATATAATTTAATTATTCTGCACTCATAACTTTAAACTCATAAATAAAACAGGCCATATCTCTCCTATATTCTCGAATATTATTTTAAAATCAAAGTTAATTTTTTGTCATAATTTCATCAGTTAATTTTTGGATATACAGATGCACACATAATGTATTTTTTTAATACTTTGGTATTCACTACTTTGGTCATTATAAAATAAACATGTTTTGTGAAAGTGTGATAAATCTCAGTTCCAGAAAAATATTCAAGGTGGCCGGTGGCCGGGAGGTTGGCCACCTCTATTCTAAAGTGTGCATACAAGGACCGGGGACCGACAAACTAAAAAAATCTTGTCGACTACGACCAAAAAGAACAACCCTTGCCTTACAGCGATTGCAATTCTCTTTTAATTGCTACCTAGCCGCTTTACTATTAGCTATCTATGTATTTTCGCTAAATTATTATCGCAGCAATGGTTTATAAGTCATTTCGTTGTATCTTGTTGACTACGTGACCTGATGGTCAATTGGCTACCACTAGCATTAGCTGTTGGATAAAGTGATATTTTGAATCCAAGGAAGGAAGGAATCCAGGATTCAATTTGAAGGAATCCACATTAAAAACTGTAATGGTCTTCATACCTTGTCTAATTACCTTAAAGTGTGTATACAACGACGACCAGCGACAAACCAAGCCAAACTTGTCGACTACCACCAAAAAGAACAACCCTTGTCTTACAGCGATTGCAATTCTCTTTTAATTGCTGCCTGGCAGACAGCAAAATTTATTACCCCTTTCTTGCTTACACAAACTACAAGATCGAACAATCAATAACTAAAAGTCCCAAATCGAATGTTTACAGCGATTGTTTTTGCTTCGTGATTAATGGTCCCCTCAACAATGCGCATGACCGGAAGGCTTTTGGGGTGGATGCATCGCAGCGGGGTGTTCCTCGGCCCTGACCTCATAATCGTTTGCAACGAACTTTCGATTTCATTGTCTTCCTCCGCACCTTTTTCTAGGGGAGGGGTGCCCCTCGGGTGAAAAATGGCACCCAAGAGACGCATTCTCGGGGTGAGAAAGTGCTCTTCAACTTCCTCCTGACTTTCGCAAGAGGTCAAAGAACCACTTCTTTTTTAACATGTGCTGCATCTGATTTAGAAGGAAGTTGGGTTTCCTCTAAATTGGAATGTGTTCTGATAGAAAAGGTAAAAAAAAAGGAGATATTTTAATATGATTTGAAAGACAGCTTGTAAAAAGGTTGCGAGATCAGAAAGGTTAAACGTCTCACTCGACACTAATTCGGCTTCTTATAAGCAATATACAAAATGACTAATTTGATAGGAGTGAATTTATAAATCTAAAATAAATATTATGAAATTGTTCCTCTAAAAGGTGAATTGAAAAATTATATCAATCCAATTTAACTCTAGTCCGCTTTGGTTTGTCGCTCTACCGTCATTTTGTGCAACTTTATTCTAATTAGACAGGACATACAGTTTAACGTGGATTCCGAACCACCAATAAGGATCCATGCCATCCCCAGGATTCAAACCTAAAGCCCATGGTATCAAATTCCAGAGGCCGTCAGGCCGCGGAAGTAAGAGAATGTCAAGAAACCTGACACATTTGTGTGAGTCTTTCGATCTGAATTTATTTCTGTTTATTAACGCCAAATTTTTTGATTAAGTAAATTTATAAATCTTTAACAAATATTTCCTGTTTATAGGGTTGACGAATAATATATACCATCCTATCTCCGGAATTCAAACCTGATGCCTGTCTTACCAAAGGCCAGAGCGCTAGCCAATTGGCCACCAGGTCGCTCAAATTTAATTCTAAGTAAATATTATACCAACCAAGCATGTCTAAACAGATGCAATCCAGTAATCCAAATGCAGCTTTTTTTTTTTTGTTGGGTTCAATCAAGGCTTGGTAATGTTGTTGTAAATGAATACTGGTAATTTAACCTAAAACATTTAGAACCATCACAGCTAGAACACCATAGGGATAACAGATTCAATGTTACCTATGAACCTCCCTCAGGTAGGGACTTCTATATTGTACCCATTTTGAATGAAAACGGGATTTTAGAAAAAAATTCCTCCTCTCCTCGAGTATAACGGAAAAATATTCTGCTCTCAGATTTATCTTGGCCATTTTCGTTAAGTACAATTCTCATAAAGTTCTTCAATACCTTAAGGATCACGCGAATACTGTAATTCAGGATATAGATTACTACGTTCCACATTGTAAAATTAAGACTTCACATAATTTTGTTTTACTTTTGAAATTTTTGTATCTGTTTTCCTTTCTGATTTTCACAAAAAAAAAAAAAAAAAAAAATCATTCCCCTTGAATTTTAAATAGAATTTTCTGATAAATTTTTGCCATCTTGGAAATCGATTATATTCTCTCATCTTCGCTAAACCTGCAATTATTTTTTTTCTTTCTAATGCAGCTGGCAAACACTTAGACAGCTTGGTCTTGGATGCCTTAAGGCAAACGCTGGACAGACGTACTCACTTTGCATTACCCAGGGAGCGCGTGTAACTTGAAAATAAGCCACGGACGCGGAGTAACAATGCCCCTGCAACGCTTTACGATCCTATTAGGCCGGGACCTACAGTTTAAAGTGGATTCCGAACCACTACAAACATCCATGCACCACCGGGACTCGAATCCGAAGCCTGTGGTACCGAGCGCCAGAGCGCTAGCCACTCGGCCATTCACCTGCATTCTACCTGCAATTATAGATGATGAAGATTAAATTTAGGTTTGGTTTGATTTGTCGCTCTACGGTCATCTTGTGCACACTTTAAGCTAAATAGGCTGGGACCTACAGTTTAACTTTGATTCCGAACCACCAACAGACATCCATGCCCTCGCCATAATTCTAACCTGAAGCACTAAAGGCTAGAACGCTAGCCAGTCGACCATCAGACCGCATTAGATTTGGGAGTAGCGTGCTCCATGAGATTTAACTTACTGTATCTGTATCTGAGAGTTTCTACGTTGTTCATATTTCTATAGCCCAACCATTGACAAGCTCTTTCGAACAAAGATGACTGCGGACTTGGTTAGAAAAACTCACCAAAGTTCACCAACACCATGTCTAGATGAGACCCATCGCTTCCTTGATTGTTTTCAAAAGTTGTTTCTTGATGAAAGAAAATCTACATCCTGTGCTAACTAAGACATCTACTGGCAAAATATCTCAAAAGCATTAGTTTCAGTTGTACTTCCGTCAACAAATTAAATACCACAAGCAAGTGTAGCACACGAAGCAATGGCTTAAGAACAGACTTTTTGAACCACGTGGTTGCCCCATTCTTCCCCCTTCCCTTTTGATTTTTTCTTCTTTAGAATTTTAAACGGTATTATCTGATAAATTATTAATATCTGATAAATCGATCAGGTTCTGTCAACTTTACTAAACCTGCAATTTCAGAGGAGGAAGATTACCTTTCGGACTAGCACTCTCAATGAGATTAAAATAACTGTACCTGTACCTGAGAGTTTCTACGAGTTCAATCGTTGACAAGCTCTTATTAGAACAAAGCTTACCAGAGTTCACCAACACCGTGTCTAGATGCGACCCATTGCTTCCTTGATTGTTTTCTGTCGTTTCAAAAGTCGTTTCTTGATGAAAGAAAATCTACATCCTGTGCCAACTAAGACATTTACCGACAAAGTACCTCAAAGCCATTAGTTCCAGTTGCAAGTTAGCCGTCGACGAACTAAATACCACACGCAAGCAAAGCACACGAAGCAATGGTTTAAGAACAGACCTTTTGAACCACGTGGTCGCACGTTCTATCCCCTCCTTTAAATTTTTTTCCTTTTGAATTTTAAACAGTATTTTCTGATAAATTATTAATATCTGGTAAATCGATCAAGTTCTGTCACTTTTACTAAACCTGTAATTACAAAAGATGAAGATGCCTCTCGAACTAACACGCTCAATGAGATTTTAACTAATTGCACCTCACTCGGTGCAGTTCAATCATTGACAAGCTCTTATTAGAACAAAGCTGACTAGATAAACTCACCAGAGTTCACCAACACCAGATGCGATGCATTGCTTCCTTGATTGTTTTCTGTCCTTTCAAAAGTCGTTTCTTGATGAAAGAAAACTTACATCCTGTCCCAACTAAGATAAAATACCTCAAAAGCATTAGTTTCAGTTGTACTTTCCTTGACAAAAATTAAATACCACACGCAAGCATAGCAGACGAAGAAACATACCTTTTGGACCACGCGGTCGGCCATTCTACCACTTCCCTTAAAAATGTTTTCCATTTGAATTTTAAAGAGTATTATCTGATAAATTATTAATATCTGGTAAATCGATCAGGTTCTGTCATCTTTACTAGACCTGCAATTACAGAAGATGAAGAAACCTCTCAAATTAACACGCTCGTTGAGATTTAAGTAACTGTAGATGTACCTGAGAGTTTCTAAGAGTTCAATCGTTGACAAGTTCTTATTAGAACAAAGCTGACTAGATAAACTCACCAGAGTTCACCAACACCGTGTCTAGATGCGACCCATTGCTTCCTTGATTGTTTTCTGTCCTTTCAAAAGTCGTTTCTTGATGAAAGAAAATCTACATCCTGTGCCAACTAAGACATTTACCGACAAAATACCTCAAAGCCATTAGTTCCAGTTGCAAGTTAGCCGTCGACGAACTAAATACCACACGCATGCAAAGTACACGCAGCAGCAGATCTTTTGAACCACGCGGACGGCCATTCTCTGCCCCACCCCCTTCCAACAGAGTCCATGTCTAATGGAAATGGATGCCCAAGATCTGCAACGGACGACGTTTAAATTACACGCCTTAGAAACAAGCGCTCTGTTTGGAGGACATTTCTAAACTAAGGAACGTCAACGAAAAGAAAAGATACATTGTTCCTGACTGAAGAAAAGGAAAAGGTATGAGTTATGCTGTTTTAAAAAGTGCAGAACTAATTGCGTGTTCTGGTGAAGAGAGTCCAGACCCAGCCGAAGTATTACTATATGAATATTCAATTTGTTAAGAGATCAAAGCAACGCATAATTTAATTTCATCGCTGCCCTTCATAAAACGGGGCAGGTAAGTGCCATTTCGTGTACTCCAAGTCGTTGAACCTCAATAGTTAAGTGTAGGGGCTTTTAAGGAATGTGTCATTACATTATACTAATGTCTTGTCCGTATAGAAATGTTTGTAAAGTCGATCTCTTTTAAAAGTATTTTTTTTATTTTAATATTTTAATGGGGAAAACATTAATTCTCATAGCATTAATTTTTTTTTACATTGGTGTTACTATTTTTAGATCAATTTCTTTCTAATATTAGTATATCATTTTTATTTATTTATTTTTTTTACATTATTATATCCTTTTATTTTATTTTTTACTTTACTATATCATTTTTTACAACAGTATGTGCTTTTTTTTTTAAATTTTATTTTAGTGTACCATTTTTTTACGGTAATTTTTTTCACAAAAGCATATCTATTCATTATTTTTTTTTACGTTATTATATCATTTTTGCTGTATACTTCAGTACATCGTTCTTTGTCCATCAGTATATCATTTTTTCCCTTTTACATCAGTATAACATTTATTTATTTATTTTTTTTACTTTTTGCATCAGTATATCATATTTTTTCTTTTGCATCAGTTTATAATTTTTTGTCATTTACATCAGTATATCATTTTTTCTCTTTTACATCAGTATACTATTTTGAATTTTTACATCAACTTAACATTTTTTTTTTAACTTTTTGCATCAGTATATTATCTTTCATTTTTACATCAATATAACATTTTTCTTACTTTTCACATCAGTATATCAGCCTGATAGACGAGTGACTAACGCTCTGGCCCTCGATGTTTCGGCCACAAGTTTCGAATGGCCCGGCGGTGCCATGGATGTTTGTAGTGGTTCGGAATCCACTTTAAACCGTAGATCCCAGTCTAATATCTCTGTAGAGCGTTGGGCGTGTGGCTGAAAACCCAACCCCGTAAAAAAAAAAAAAAAAAAAGTCTCTAGACTAGAAATCTGCCAACAGGCAGGCAGCCTTGGCTCAACATGGTGCAGTTGCTCCAATGATGATGATGGTAATTATATCAGTAAGGATCCACCATGTCTTCCCAAAACAAAATATAGCCAACGGGGAAGAGCTCACGATTGATAGATCTTCCTTTCAATGACATTTTGAACTTTGTATGTTTTTTTCGCCCGTTAGACTTTAAAACTGATAATGGGGGAGGGAGAAGAGAAAAGGGCGTGTGCGGTGTGGAGTGAAAGATTCAAGGCAGTACAAAATGTACAACGGTCGAGTTTCATGCCGTTTGGATGGTACAAGGAACGATTTAAGATGATTTTGTGAATACTGATATATATATATATAATTGTATTATGTGTTGCAGTTGTGCAATGCTGACTTTGCAATGTTAAGAAGTATGGCAGCTAAACCACGTGCAGTTGTTTTGAAAAATAATTTAGTTTGCACCTACGAACGACATTGAATCAAAACCACGCCCACATATGGCCCCAACTTGTACTATATCATTTTTCTTTTTGATATGTGGTCGTGTTCCACATAGTATAGGACTAAGAACAAACCATCTACAGGTATAGAATTGTATTCCGAGAGGAATTTCAAAGGGGGCAGTACCGCATTTGAGTGTCAGATATAAGAAACCCCCCAGCCCCCGGCAATCTATGAAGCATTTACATACGTTGCCACAATTTTCATAGAATATCTTTATTTATGAATGGAGTGAGTAACGAACTCCTTGATTTGATTTGAGACTTTGTCTTATTACACGTCACGCTGGGAATGTTACAAGTCATGCTTTTTGTAGCTATTCAATAATTTTCTATATTTATTGAATATCTAATATCTAAAGCCATATTCTATATTATCCAAAATGGAAAAAGCACCAGTTACACTGCACATATGAAAGAGCAAAGGACAATTGCATTCTAGGATAAGTTTTTAAAGGACAACCAACCTTTATTTGCATCATAAGTGAAGGAAAGCAGAAAATAAGTGGTGCAATGAATCTGCTAAAGATCTGTAAATGGTAAATTTATTTTTATTAGATTATTATTTATATCAAACGGTAACTTTATTATAACATATTTTATTGGTTAATATTTTGATAACATTTGAGTTTCTGAACTTGGAAAGCTAGTTTCGAAATCTGACAAGAGAAAATCGAACCTAAGGGTTTCGTCTCTGATAGAAATGGACATGATAAATCGAATATAAATCGTTATTGTTAGGAATCAATGATAAATGGGTATTTTTAGGAATAAGCTAATGTAATGCGGATATATCACCAAATTATCGTATATGTAAAAATTATTATTTTACCTACAACTAGACTGCTTACTAAAAACATGTCGATACAAAACAAAGAGCACTCTCATTATTCATTAATAAGATGTATGTATTTTACAGATTTATTTCTGTGCAGCATTTTAAATTTTGAATACATTACTTATTATTAACATATAATGTTTGCTTGTTTCATACATTTAAACAATTCAAGCTATAAGAAACAATATTTTTGCAATGAGCATTTGTTATAAAGTAGGACAACTCTGAAAGAGATTTAAAGTATCTGAATTAGTGATAAATTCAAATGATTGCAGAGAATTGCGAATGATGTGCATGATAAATGTTTTTTAAATGAAAATGCTCAAAATGAAAAATATAATCTCATAATTTTTTTACAAAATAAGGAACAAACTCTAATGAGATAAATAGGCTTTTTAATTTCCGCAAGGTGAACAAACTGAACAAGAAAATGATATCAGAAGAGTCATTCTTCAATAAGATAGCTGACTATGGTGACTAAGACCTGATTATGGTCTAGATGCGTGACAAGCTGTGATTCATCAATTATCCCCTCTCATTGGATGGATTGATCGTGTTCTGTGCCTTCTAAGAAGTCCTGATTTGACTCCATTAGATTTCTGTTTGGGATGTTATGTTGCGTTTTTCTCACGTAAAGAGTTGTGGAATTTCTTTTCCAGGAGAGAAGAAAGCATATTCTTTGACAAATACATACTAACAACCCATCTCTCAAATTTGACAACAGATAAGCAGTGTTGTGGGTAGTTATATCAAATTCAATTAGTGTTTTGTACTAATGAGAACAACCTGTTACTCAAATCTGATAGCAGATATTCAGTGTCATGTATAATGAGACCTCATCAAATTAGCGATAGACTGTGTGACTTTCACAGGTCAAAACAATTACAGATGGAATATGCACTACGACATGAGTGGTTTCATAGTGATTGTAACCATGGTCGAGGAAATGTCTCCAATGAGAAGTGAGGAAAGCTGACCCTCCCTCGACAGATTTTCTGAAAAAGTGGTTTTTAGAGAAGAAAGGAGAGAATTCTGCGACGAGTCGATAAGAAGTGTTGTTTTTCTCTTTTTCTCTGAAGTGACTAAATAGGCCGGAGTTTCCGCCTGTTATCAAAGTGAGGCCCGTCTGGTTTCGTGAATCAAGTCGTGTGATAATTAAGGTCTGCCGACAACCACGTGTTTTGAATTTGTCGTAGACTCGAGAATTCTGAAAATTTCTACCGTTAGAGTGAACTGCAAACAGTGAATCAAATTTGAATCTTTAATTTAAATTTTTTTTATAAATAATAAATTGTGTTAACCCAGAGTTATGTATATAAATAATGCTTGTAAATAAAAATTTTAAAGTGTTCTCATGAACCTGAAAATGGCCCTCTTCTTGAAGCCTTTATAGCTTTAGTATATTCCGAGATGTTACAGTTACCTTAAGAATAAGCTAAGAGGACCTAAATGGCCGAGTGTCTAGAGCTCTGTCACTCGGAGCCCCAGGGTTCGAGTCCCCACTGTGCCATGGATGTTTGTAGTAGTTCGGAATCCAATTTAAGCAGTAGGTCCTGGTCTCATAGACTGTAAAAAGTCACGGAGCCAAATCAGCAGAAGCTGCTCCATCCCAGCAGAAGCTGCCCCTACCCCTCAACCATGAGTCCATAGGGGTTCGTGGGCTTGGTCTAGATGTCAACTAAGTGGGATAAGAGACAACAACAAGTTAAGTATCGTTCATAGGGAAAACATACGTTATATTATATCCTATTGCCATAGTAATTCATGATATGATCCACAGCATCTGAATAGAGATTGATTATAGACTGCAGAGCAATCAATGGTGACATTAAAATAAAACTCAATTTATGAGCATTTAAGAGAAAAATGTTTATCTTTAATGTTTCATACGATATGATTTTTTTTTATGTGTCCAACCTTTTTCGATGACCTTATGTATATGAATATGGAATCTCTCCAAGTCTTCTTTTTCACAAAAACATGACGGAAGGACAAACAATTCAAGATGAAAACGAGTTAAAGATGAGCAACCAGTCCACTCACCTGCTCGCCAAAAAAGGGCAAAAAATAGGCCAAGATCATAGGTGAAAGTTCGCCCATGTGATCCATGAAGTAGGGGTCAACACCTTTGCGCAATGCGTTTATTGCATTTGATTCGTGCAATCACGTTGTAGTTGGCCTGCGAGGGCGCCCATGAGAACCCGATCCGGACGAATCGTCTGCCCTGCCACACCCCCACTGATATGCACCTCGAACAGAAGGAAGAGCCAAACCCCGTGATCACAGATTCATGGCCGAGGTATAAATCATTCCGCACGCATTCGAATTTTTTCGCGACGAAACATAATGGCTTGTTTAAAAGGTGTGGGAAAAAAAATAAAGGGTAATGAAAAAATTTCCCACTTAGGATGGTGTCTTTATGGTATGAAGGATGGGTGCCGGATTTGAATTTGATTACCGGATTTTATTTGGTTTTCTCTATTTTTTTACTCTTACTATATTATCTCTGTGCTGAAAATTCTCGGCACGTCTTTACTTAATATGGTAAGCAGCAATAAAAAGGGTGATAAACAACTCCCAAATAAAATTTATTTTATTTTACGGTTATGAATCGTTGATGTCATGTCAGAATTGAAATAAAACAACAACCATAAATAAAAATAAATAATATTTCATAAAAAAGAAGATGTAATGGTTTTGCATATTCAATTTTTAATTTCGATGTTCACTGAGGAAAACTGTCAATGGTGTGACAAACGAGCTGACTAGTTAGAAATTACAAAAGTGTCGAGCATCGTCAATCATAATCGATTAATCGATGAATAATCGAATTGCCTGATTAAGATTTTCAAGAATTTACTAATAGATATATCGTATATCTCTGAAAATCCTCCTAGAAATCATTATTTCTCCTTTTTTTATGCAGCGGACTGATGGTCAATTGTCTAGCGCTCTAGTCTTTGATATCACAGGCTTCAGGTTAGAATTCTGACGGGGTGGCATGGATGTTTGTTAGCGAGTCGAAATCCACTTTGAACTGTAGGTCACAGTCTGTTTAGCCACAAAGCGTGCATAAAATGACCACAGAGCGACAAACCTAGCGAATCCTGGCAGTGACATGTATGTTTGTTGGTGGTTCGGAATCTACGTTAAACTGTAGGCCCAGTCTAATTAGTCCAACGTGTACAAGAAAAGACCATAGTGCGACAATACAAACCTCTTTTATATAAATGGGTGTAAATAATAGATCCTATGTGATGCACTTTAAGTAACGCTGAATTTATTACAAACAATTGCCATATGTTTATTAAATAAGGATAAATCAAATTCTTGGCGTTAGAAAAAATATTTAAAAGTAACTGACAGGAATTTCATGGTTATTTAATATTTAGTCTTTTACACAAAAATATTTTCTTTGTTTATTGCAAATAGATGTTTAGGTTATATATGTCTTAGGTGTTTTTGCTGAATGACTTACTATATATTAGCATGTTATTCAACAAATACCGATATTTCAGTGGATTTCTTTGAAATTACCATTCTTATCAAGGTTGATAGATCGATTTATCAGATTGTAAGGCTTGACTTGTAAAATTGAACTCTTTTTTCATGTTAATTTGATGCTGTCTGTTCACCAAACAATAACAACTTATTTATTTATTCAGAATTAACTATTCGAGCAATTCTTTGTGTGATAATATGATTTATAAGTTTATGCGCATCTAAAGTGTGTTTCGTTACATGCTGGTTTATGTTTATAAATCATTCATCCTTTTACAATTAAAAACCTGTTACAGGTATTAATATGAAAAGTTGGTAATAAGAAGATGTAACCGTGCTTCCTCCTACACACTGGTAAGAGCACCTGTGGTTGTGCTAGAGCTCCCTGTCGCGTTCAGAAGAAATAGTCAGTTGGCCTACATACTCTCACCCGTAGATTTGGTTTGAAGCTCTACGGTCGTTTTTTTTTCTCACCAGGACCAGGATTAAACCAGGACCTACAGTTTAATGCGGATTCCAAACCACTCACAAACATCCATGAAACCCCAAGATTCAAACCTGAAGCCTATGGTACCAAAGGCAAGAACGCTAGCCAATTGGCCATCAGGCCGCCAGGAAGTATATTTCGTGCTCCCTGCGTGTGTCCAAGTTTCGGATTTTCGACTTAGAAGTGAAATTCTTCCACGAATCTATAATTATCTGTCTTAAAATGTGCTAAATGTTTTATGTCTCTAATTGTCTGTGTGTAGTATTTGTATGTGTGTAAATAAAACTGTGAATTCTCAAACATGTGCCTCAAATATCTCAATCCCACCACACCCAGCTTACAATCTGTTTGACCAACCTGCAAGCTGCAAATATAAATTTTAAAAAGCCTAATAGAATACACAAATAAAAGAAATGTAAAACCTTTTCAATTTATTTAATAAAAAATATTTGTTGTTATAAGAAAATTCCAATCGTGTGGTCTTTGGGTGATTATGTTTATAATATTTTGTCACTATTTGTTATCCTCAAAAAAAAATAGTAGCCCTGCAGTTCATTTTGTACGACAGTTGATGCTATTTTCTCAAATGCTGTTCACTTTAACCTGAAATCAGACAAAACTAGAATGGCAGATTTCTGGCAGATTCGGAGTTATCCAGGATGGACTAAAATAGATCTGCTACCCTGCACCCATATTTTACATTTCTAACTATCTGGCGCTGGGGGACACAGATTTCGGATTCGAATCCTGGCTGTGTCGTAGATTTTGTAGTGGTTCGGAATCCACTTTAAACCGTAGGTCCTGATCTCATATGACTGTAAAGCATTAGGTGTAGAACTGACAACCCTACCCAATAAAAAGAAAAAGGTCTCATGTTTCGTGAATCTGCCAATAGACACACAGCCTTGACCAATCATGGGGCTGTTGCGCCATTGAAGAAGAAGAAGAACTTGGAACAAATACTTCTTGTACAATTTCTGGGAGATAGGTTCGTGCTCAATTTTTCAAACTTACTGTGTCCAGCTGCGTCATAAACATTATACCTTTCAGTTCGACTTCGTTTAAAGGGTTTCAAATACTCTCAGCTACAAAACGCTTTTTGACTGTATGAATTTCTGACAGAAATAATTCTTTACAGTTTCAATAAAAATCCAGACTATTATATGATAATAATTTTCTGGATTTTCATTTATGTCAGATTTATTAATATAAGATTCGCAAAACTGATATCAATATATGTTAAATATTAGTTTTATTCTTCAATGCAAGGAACATTACAAATCACGTTTTATACTGATGTAAACAGTAATAGTAATTATTCTCTGTCTACTATTCCATCTTCTTATTGCTTCTCCATTATTTTAAAGGAAAATAATGTGCTTTAATGCATACAAATAGCTGTAATTTCAGATGACAGAAATAACTGATTGCAAAAAATGTAAAATGGTTTCGTATAAATTTTCTAATGGCTCCTTGCAATTTTTCAGATTGCAAACTTCGATTTCTTCGTATTAATAATTAAATTCCAGTTCCATTTTTAAATTCAAAAATGCAATTAAAATGCTCAGTGTAGAGGATATCTCTGTAGAACTGTTAAAAGTCATACAAAATACAGATTGGAAAATTGGCAAAACTAATTCGGTGGAGATAGACCCTGCTTCCCGTACAAGTAAAGTTTTTGTGGAGTGTACTCTTTGGCTTCTTTTTAACATGTCTCCAGAGATACTGTCTTAAATCCCGTGCAAACCATTCGTATCAAGTTTAGAAGGATTTAACGCTATGTTTATTGTTGTGAAAGAAATTTTAAAAAAATAAATAAACCAATAAGAAACGTTGAAAGTTGTCCAGGACATCGCTGAACCACTCTCTCCAAATCAATACCCATTTATTTTATGGTTCATAAAAATTGCTGTTGTTTTCGAATACTGGACACTTTGTTACAAGGTAATTTGCAAATGAAAAGTGATATAACATAGATATCCAGCGTTACCTAAGATGTGCCATGGAGGGTTCCTACTCTGCATCCACCTTTTACCATCTCAATTGGGAACTAAAATTTCCAAGGTATCTGGGAGATTCAAAGGCTTCTCAACCACAATGGAAAGACTTTCCAGCTTGAAGAAGCATCATGTCTTCTGAAAGTTTAACTTTAGGTTGTGGGCTGCTTATTGGTTTCCAGAAAGATTCCCTTTGTTTGAAAATTCGAAGTGCTATCCACCAGGTTCCCTCTTTGTCTTGAAAATAAAAGTAAAACAGTAAAAATTTATAATTAAAGAAATAAAAATAAATTATTTAATCTCGTTATTAGCAAGATGCAATTGTATTTCAAAAAAGAAATGACTTTGGCCCAAATCCAATAGTCATGGAAAAGACTATTGGATTAATAAAAATAATTAATAAAAATTAAAATTTATAAATAAATATTAATAATTAATTAAAATTTAATTAATAATTAATTAAATAAATTTTAATTAATTATTTAATAATTAAAATTTTTAAATTAACTAAAAATTGTAATAATAATTAACATTTTTCGTTCATTAATAGGATTTCCATTCCAATAGCGGCCTGATGGCCAATTGGCTAGCGCTCTGGCCTTTAGGTATTGCAGGCCTTAGGTTCGAATCCTGGCGGTGATATGGATATTTGTTATTTATTCAGAATCCTTATTAAACTGTAGGTCCCGGTGTCTAATTAGGTCAAAGTGGGTACAAAATGACCTTAGAGCGCAAACTAAACCAATAGCTATGAGCAGCTATAACTATAGCCCGTTCCAATAGCTATGAGCAGCCTGATAATTAAGACTCTGAACTTAGTGACGTAAGACAGCTCAATTCAAGTTAGGCAAAGGCGAACAGAAGAAGTCCCCCCGTTGGAATCGAATAGGAGGGAGGAGTAACGAACTCCCTCGATGCCATATTTGTAAAATATTAACTCTAAATTGTACTGGAATCAAGGATTAACGTTAGCCAACCGAAGCTATGTTAGCACTGTGGCTTTTGGTACCACAGACTTCAGGTTTGTAGCCTGGCTATGCCATGGTGTTTGTTAGTGGTTCCAACTCCAAGTTAAAGTTCTGGTATAATTAGCCTAAAGTGTGTAAAAAGTGACCGTAGAGAGACAATGCAAATCAAATCTCAGTGGAATCGAATAGGAGGGAGAAGTGGCGACCTTCCTAGATGCCACATTTGCATAATATTAACTCTAAAATATGCTGGCATCATGAGTTAACATTGCCGCACCGAAGCTAGGCTAGCGCTCTGGCCTTTCGTACCACAGGCTTTAGTTTCTTATTCTGATAGTCGCATAGATGCTTGTTAGTTGTTCGGACTCCAAGTTAAGCTGTAGATCCCTGTCTAATTAACCTAAATTATGCAAAGAAATGACCATAGCGAGACAAACCAAATTAAACCGAAGCTATAATTAAATTGTAAAGTGAACAACAAGTTTAGCAAATACATGAACCGAGGCCATACAACGTAAATGATACCCACATTGAAAAAAAAATTGTTGTAATTTTAATCTGGTCTAAAATGCCGGAAAAATTCGCAGAGGAAAATACGAATAAATAACCCCAAATGCTAAAATCAGAATAAATATTGTACTGATGTTGTTGTTGCAGCATCGACCAACAAGTGAAGAAGCGGCTCTTGCCAAGAGCTCTTCTCCCGCCCTTCACTTATGATGGATGGGATGTTTACCTGAATCTTCACGGAAGGCGTTCACCTCGAATGGGAATCATCTGTTCGGATGACTTTTATCAAAGAGGAGCGTATTTAATCTGATCAAAAAAACTTTTGACCCAACACTGTTTTTCCTCTTTACCACTGGATATGCTGGAGCATCTTTAAAAAATATTTAGAAGAGCAATTAAAAAATATTTATAAAAACAAATTGTTTGAAATTATCAGATCGTTTCGTACCTGCTTTTTTTTTTTTAAAAACTCTTTATTCTTTTTTACTTTAAACAGGAATTGTTTTACAATAGATCCAGAGAATTGTTTTATTCGAAATAAATTAACATAATTAGATAACGTCGTCTACCAAAATGGATTCAAATTGATGATGGTTTGGAAGTTATGCTTTGGCGGATTTTAAATACAAGCTAGAAAAAAAAAACGTAAATGTAGTAAACACGCAGCAAAATAAAATTTAACATGAAAAATAAAGCATCCTCAATGCAAATAAGATTCCTAATAAATTACAAACTCAGACTATCAGCAGCAATAACATTTTCTTTTGTTTTAAAGGTGTATTTCAAGTTTTAACTACGAGCTAGCTGCACATGTCGCTATTGGGCCTGACAACCATTATATACTATTGTGTCCAAAAAGTAAAACCAATTTTCAATTTAAAATTCCCGGGAATTATGGAATTTCAATTATTTTTTCTTTTTTAGGTTGCTGGCACTGCCTTGACATCTCTGTGAAATTTGACGTCAAAATATTCATTAGTGGTCGGGTTACGCTTGGCTTTGTGAGATGCTAAAACTGATTCCGGCGATTTTTGAAATGTCTTAATTAATTGAGCAATGAATTTGGTTTGCGGAAACATATAAAATGTTGCAGAAGGCATTCGGTGAGCATTCCTATATCGGAAAGAAATGTTTACAAGTGGTATAAACAGTTCAAAGAAGGCAGAGAACACATTGAAGAAGAAGAGCCCTCTGGCCGACCATCAACCTCAACCGACGAAGCTCGTGTCCAAAAAATTAAAGATTTGGTGCTTGCAAACCGTCGATTGACAATTAGAACCTTGCTGGTGATGTTGGAATTTCAAAAGGATCGGTCAATACCATTTTGGGTCTCAAACGCGTCAAATCTCGATTGGTACCGAAAACACTGAATTACCCAGCTCACACTGCATTGAATCTTCGTGACCTTTTCCCCAAAAATGAAACCCATATCTCTCCAGAACCATCGTATTCACACCGTGCGACTTCTGGCTATTCCCTAAACTCAAAAAAGACCACTCCGGGGACACCGTTTTGAGTCGATTGGAGAGATTCAACGTGAATCGCCGCGCGCTTTGAAGGCCATCCCTGCCGACGACTTAGCGTGCATTGACGATTGGAAAAAAAAGTTGGCATAAGTGCTTTGTGTCCGGAGTTGATCACTTTGAAGAAGATGAAATAAATGTGAAAGAATAAACAAAGAGTTTTTGAAAAATAATAATTGGTGTTACTTTTTGGGTACAGTAGTACAATCTAATATGACTGCAGAGTGTTGGGCGTTAACAAAAATCGTGCAAGAAAGAGTGTTAACAAGAAAGCATTTCATGTTCTGAAATAAGCTGATGGCTTTGGGCCCATCATGGGGAGCTGTTCCAGCATTGTAGAAAAAGAATGTCTAGGTCGAGCTCCTATTTTCTACCAGATACTTCAAGAATATTTTCATTCAGTACAACTGGTAAATTCAAAACATCTTCAAAATTATCAGTAATAGTCATTCAGCCAACAATTGGTGAAACTACTCTTTTTCACTTTGGGTTTCCAGTATTACTGGCAAGTATATCCACATAGTATAAATATTTGTATTATCTTTTTGTTTTCATTTGATTAGCAATGATCTTATATAAAATGCATATTCACAATTTTACTTTATGCATTCAAAAATACTATTCTAAAGGGTCCACTCCGTTTATTTAGATTTATGGCGGCAAGTAAGTCGTTTTTCTTCATGACCATCTTATCATAAAATCTGCATAACCATCTTGTCATTCAAATGTATTAGAAATACATTTAAATGAATTTACAATAATATATTTACAATTATGTAATTAATTTACAATTATGTAATGAATTTATAATAATTTAATGAATTTGCAATAATGTAATGAATTTACAATGAAATTACAATAATGTAATGAATTTATAATAATGTAATGAATTTGCAATAATGTAATGAATTTACAATGAAATTACAATAATGTAATGAATTTACAAAAATTACAATAATCTCATGAAATTTCAATAATGAATTTATAATGTAACAAATTTACAATGAATTTGCAATAATGTAATTAATTTTCAATGAATTTAAAATAATGTGATGAATTAGCAATAACGGAAATGAATTTGCAATAATGTAACGAATTTGCAATAATGGAATGAATTTGCAATGAATTTACAATAATGTGATGAATTTGCAATAATGGAATGACTTTGCAATAATGGAATGAAGTTGCAATGAATTTGCAATAAATTTACAATAATGCGATGAATTTGCAATAATGGAATGAATTTGCAATAATGGAATGAATTTGCAATAATGGAATGAATTTACAATAATGTGATGAATTTGCAATAATGGAATGAATTTACAATAGTGTAATGAATTAGCAATGAATTTACAATAATGCGATGAATTTGCAATAATGTAATGAAATTGCAATAATATAATGAATTTACAATAATGTGATGTTGTTGTTTCTTATCCCACTTGGCTGGCCAAGCCCACGAGTTCATATGGACTCATGATTGAAGGGGAAGGAAGCAGCTTCTGTTGTGATGAAGCACCCGTAGGTAGAAGCCTGACTTTTGCTTCGTGACGCTCTTACAGTCATAGAAGACCGGGACCTACGGCTTAAAGTGGATTCCGAACCACTACAAACATCCATGGCACCGCCGGGATTCGAACCCGAAACCTGTGGCACCGAGCGCCAGAGCGCTAGACACTCGGCCATTCAGGTCCCAAATTTGCCAACGGCACGCAGTGTTCCCAGGTGGTCACCCACCCAAGTACTGACCGCGCCCAATGATGCTTAAACAATAATGTGATGAATTTATAATAATGTAATGAATTTTCAATAATGTAATGAATTCACAATGAAATTACAATAATGTAATGAATTTACAATTATGTAATATCTAAATTTGTTAATTAAATCATTGAAACTAAAATTTGAATATATGAATATATTTCATTTTATCAAGAAGCATGCTTTTCTGAGGCCAATTCTGTAAAATGCGTGAAGAATTATCGAAGCACTCTATTCACCAAAGGCTTGATAGCTGTTATTTATTTGCTGTTTCGACTAGTTTCGTTATACAGGGTGATTCAGAACTCATAGGGAAAACATTAAGGAGGGATAGAACACATCTAAACAAGTAATTTTCGTCAGACGACTCATGACCGTATGGTAGGAGGTGGCAATTACTGTCTCACTGAAATGAGGAAATCACGAGTAGGATTCAAGTACGACGTAAATATTTTGACAGAAATGGAAGGATGTAGTATGAAAAGGAAATCATGGACGAACTCTAGATTATAATGAGAGGTGAAAATAATTTTGGAATAACAAAAAATCATTCCAAATAGAAGTTGTTGTTGTTGTTTTTTCATGAATCATATTTAATAGTTTCATTGCTCTTGCTGTTAAATAAGGAAGCATTATTTTAATATTTGTATTTTTTTTTAAAAAAAACAGCCATGATTTCCTTGAGAAATTTCCGTTTTCAGCAGATTTTCGTAGCACAATATGATGCTCCTTTATTTACAAATCGTGAATATCCATTTCTAATACAAAACGTGAGAATCCAATTCTGAAACAAAACGTGAATATCCATTTCCAATACAAAAGTGAGTATTCATTTCCAATACAAATCGTGAGTATTCATTTCCAATACAAATCGTGAGTATTCATTTCCAATGCAAAAAGTGAATACCCATTTCTAATACAAATCGTGAATATCCATTTCCGATTCAAAACGTGAGTATTCATTTCCAATTCAAATCGTGAGTATACATTTCCAATACAAAAAATGAATATCCATTTCCGAAACAAAACGTAAATATTCATTTCCAATACAAAAGTGAGTATTCATTTCCAATGCAAATCGGAAGTATTCATTTCCAATACAAAAAAGGAATATCCATTTCTAATTCAAAAAGTGAATATCCATTTCCAATTCAAAAAGTGAATATCCATTTCCACTATAAAAAATTAATATCCATTTCCACTATAAAAAATTAATATCCATTTCCACTACAAAAAGTTAATATCCATTGCCACTACAAAAAGTTAATATCCATTTCCGATACGAAACGTGATATCCATTTCCACTATAAAAAATTAATATCCATTTCCACTATAAAAAATTAATATCCATTTCCACTACAAAAAGTTAATATACATTGCCACTACAAAAAGTTAATATCCATTTCCGATACGAAACGTGATATCCATTTCCAATACAAAACGTGAGAAATGCTTCAGTCAGCATTCACACCCACAAAAGTTTCTAAACAGAGTAATTATTTCTAATTTATTAATCAAACAATATCTTTGTTAATTTCATCGAAATAGGTTTACATACGAACTTCATTGTACATAATCAAAAAAGTATATTCATTTAATAAGCAAGCTAAGCCATGAAAATAAAAGTAGAAGTACCTCAATGTAAACATTTGATAAAAAAAATTCTGCAGGTGCACTAGATTAAGCTTCATGAATGCAATTAGGTGACCGCTAACAAGGTTTTTTCACTTCCTGGTTCGAAGTTGTTTCTGAAACGGGGTCCAAAAAGTGGATTCAATAGTTTTGTTTTGATCACTCTGAAATTATTGGGGTGGAGATGATTTGAAATATATTATAATAAATAAATATTGTGTAAGTATGAATGAATTCAAAGATTAAGCAATTTTGTTTTATTATGCACCCTTTTTCTTTTTACTTCGCCTTTTGCCCTTTTGAGTTTATGCGATCGTGACCGAGGTACACCTTTATCTACTTACTTGGCAAAACATCAGAACCTCTGTTTCCCACAGGACTTCAGACTCTCCCATATTCTTAGACTATTTATGATGCCTTATGTGTGAAAATATCATTGGTGGGCGTTATTTAAAAATTATTCATATAAATAAATCTCCATTGAAAAGAGTGATACAGTTTTGAAAGTTTAAAACTGGTAAACTCAACTAAGAAATATATAACCTCAGCTCTCGAATTAAAATGTAGCCTCAGATTGTCTTTTGGGCGTGGTTCTCTAGCAGTGGATGTTTAATGAGGATCCTTTATGGTCATTTTGTTCGTTTTTTTCTTTTTAACTCGGAACATTTCTGGAGACATTCATATAAACCCTTAATCTAATGTCTTTTCTCATGAAATGGTAAAAGGAACTAGAAAAAATAGTTATTCACGATGAGGGTAATTATTTTATGAAATAAGGTTATGTTCATCTCCCTTTCTGATTGGTTTAGTTTGTCGCTCTTACGGTCATTTTGTGCACACGAGGGCTAAACAGACCGGGACCTACAGTTTAAAGTGGGTTCCGAACCCCTCACAAACATCTATGCCCTCAAAATCATTGGGGACCCCTGTATGTGATACGGGTACTTACGTATTAACGGTACCTTGGCGACAGACTTGGCGGTTTTTAAGTGTCGCCAATCTAACAGCTACTAAGGTTACCAAACCAATAGAATAGATTGGTGCCACTTAAAAACCGCCAAATCTGTAGCTGCGGTTGGCGCGTGTGCTCTTTATTGCGCAACTGTCGCCAAGGTACCGTTAATACGTAAGTACCGTGATACATTCAATAAATATTTTTGAATTGAAAAAATCCCTCAAGATTGATTATTTCCAAGATTTCTCGAAGCACTGTTGTGTCGCAATGCAATTCTTTTATGGTGATCCTATTGTAACAAATTACTTATTTCTTCAGCAAGAGAAGTGAAATACATTAAAAGCACACCATTATAAGCAGTGGTTCAACCATACTATTTGAGGCAGTGGCAAAATTTTTGAATGGGTCACCCCTCAATGCATTTTTTTTTTCTTTCTAATAAAGTACTAACTAAAGAGGGGTTTAGGTTTGCAATGTCCATTTCGATCACAAACCGTCTCACTTGATCATTTAGTATTTTAAAATGACCCCTGTCACTGTATGAAGAAAATCTTTACCTTTTTACAATCATGTTTTTTTTTTTTCTGTTTAAAATGCTATTTAATTCCAAATAATGACATTTTAGAAAAAATAACTTTTTCAATACTAAAATTTTATTTAATACCCTTATAATTATTTTAATTTTATTTAATTTTCTTAATTATTTTAATTTTATTTATTTAATACCCTTATAATATCCTTATGTACCAGTATGAAGTGTCATCCATAGAATTATGGCAAGAAACAAAGATTTTTGTTGATGTGCGAAATCTATTAAAAAAATATCAGCGAAAATAAAAAATCAATCCTTCTTATTGGAGAAATCTTGAAATTATGCAAATCTAATGTGTTTAATTTATCCGTAGGCTCAAGAAAAAAATATTAAAAGCAAGCAAATATCGTGCCGTCCAAGGAATATTAGTGAATGCGAAAAAGGTTTCGAAGACAGCATCAATCCCAGAAAAAGAACCATAAAACTGACCCCTGAAACTAAAAAAAGATTCAAAAAATCTGAAAACCCTAAAAATTCCAAAGATTTTAACAAGTTATAACTTAAATGACAGAGAACATCAGAAAAGTTTTATACCAGCCAAGCGAACCCATATGTCAGATTTGCATTTACTAAAACCTATAAAAAAACAAAAGATTTTTAGGAAAATGTAATTTTTGTAAATGAAAGCAAATATTAGATTTTAAGATCGGATGGCAGTTCAAAGAGTTTGACTCACACCAAATACAACATCACACATCAACAATTTAGGATCTACATAACTTACTCTAAAATACGAAAGTAGCAATCAGATAGTTTGGAACTGTATGGCAAACGCTGGTGTAAGAAAATTTTACTGACAATTGACATACACTCAAGAGCCAAAACATTAGGACCACCTGTCAATAACGAGTTGACCCACCTTGGGCGCGCAACACAACTTCAACCCGCCTTGGCATGGATTAATACCACCACTTAATACCAATTAAATACCACTTCCACCTGTTCACGTGCCTTCCACGTCATCCAGGCCAGTTCATTGCAAAATGTAGGGGTGGTCATAATGTTTTGGCTCTTGAGTGTATATATCTACTTTGACATTCTGCAAAACGCAAGCAACTTTTAATTTTAAAACATTATAAAATCTATCAGAATGACTATCTGAAATATCCTATTAAAATTTAGGTCCTCTACTACTGTCCTGGCGTGATTAAGGCCTGGTTCTAGATAGGATTATGATGTGATGAGGGCTAGAATCTAGATCACAATAAACACATTCAGGTTGTTTGAAAAGAAAAAAATTAAAAGAAAAAAGTAACTACAGATATCTTTCAAGCAGAATTTATAGATGCATCTGGTTGAGGACTGAGACAAAATCGATATATTATTTTCAAATTCCATGCCAAATCGTCTGCAAGAGGTCATAAAGTGCAATGGCTGTCCAATACATTTCATGATAGTTTTCTTAATATATTAAATAGAGTTGCAACACTTTTTAAGCGTAATTTAAATTTTATTTCTTGTACTTTATATTATAATCATAATAATTGCATTAAATATGCATCATGTTTGAATTATCATGATTTTCATTTACCACAGTACATGTACAT
>BPLQ01001896.1:0-12968 GCA_021605075.1 Caerostris darwini
CCGATTAGCATCTGGTTATTATATTTCTCTAAAATAAATAAATAGTGGTAAATTAGTAAATTTATTCGAGAAGAAAACGTCAGACACATTTTGAGGCTGTTCCAATCCTGTTAAAATGATTACAATAAAAGATTTAAAATAATCGCCTACATTTACACTTATATAATATTGGATGTGTTTAAATGCCACCAGGCAAAATTTCTATCATTTTAGGAGTTTAGGATTCGTTAATCCCATGTCTCTCACACACAAACATTTGCTACTCACGGTAAAACATGAACGGTCGCGCAAATTGTTTCAGAACGATTATTTATAATATTGAGGCATCCCGTAGATGCTTTTCATTTCAATTCTTCCAAATAATATTTTTGTTGTGTATGAATTTTTTAGAAACTCCAGATGAAGGGCTTTGGTTTTGGAAAAAATGAAATTTAGTTTCTGATTGGGTTAGTTTTAGCTTTTGCCACCAGGGTGATTAAAGAAATGTCGAGAACATCGAATATCAACAAGGAAGTTGATTTGTTTTCGAATTTCGAAAGACAGAGGTCGAAGTGTATTCGAAGCAGGTTTCTTTACAGAATGGTTCAATTGAACTGTTGACATGTGGTTCGGCTCCGGTGAGTTCAGATTGCAACTAGGATCAGAAATGTGTTGTCGAACTTTGAGGTTGGTGTTAAAGTTCAGGTATTAACTTAATCAGTGGTTCTCAAACTTTTTGAAGTACAAATAATTGTATTCGCACTATATACAAATTTATGAGAAATATGTTATAATAATTAATTCGAATATTACAGGGGAAAAATAATGCTGTAAAAAAATAAAATGAAAATAGCTTAAATTTATTCGTTCTTGTGTTTATGTGAAACATGAGCTTGATGTGTTCTTGCGATTTGCAGTTGCGTCATCTATTACGTCAGCGCAGGTTGCGCCATCTATTATTAATGGCAGCATTTATAAAAAAAAATAGTCAACACCACGCAATAAAAACAACAACGAATGCTTGAGAAAGGACGCAATAGCCCTAGAAAATTCCCATTAAACAAAGATGCGAGATGATTGAATACGTTGTTACAAGTGCCATAATACCTTCTCGTTTCTTAAAATAGCTACTGCAACACACGCTATAAGAGGATTCGAATTTACATCCTTTTGAAAGCAGATAGGGCCGTGATCACTGAAGATAATTCAATCGAATTTTATATTTATCTTTCTTTAGCAAATAATTTCTAATTAGATATTTCTTCTTGTAACACAACAAATTATAATCTTTCAATTTATGATAAAAATTACAAATTGGAATTTTTTTTCCTTGTAACACTTTTCTTGAAAATGGGAAGAAAAAAAATTCTTAAATCATTCATTCGAAGATTTCTATGCAAATAATGAGATTAATAATTATTCTCAATCATATTGCAACTGTTTTTTTATGAAGTGGAGTAATTATTATCCAATGAATTTATTAATTATCTCACGATTCTACTTCAAACGAAGCCAATGAATATCTTTAAAGTATGCGAAGGTCATTGAATAGTAAATCTGATCCAATATTATGATTTTAAGGAATTCAGTAATAAAATATGCAAATAGGAAGTTTTATACTTATAAAAAATTCTTACACAAGTTTTGAAGATTATCCTGTGTATAATGCGTTTCCTTTAGAGCAATAGAAATAGATAAAGTGCAACATTCTGAAGTAAAAATAAGTGAAAAAAATTATTGAAAACAAGGAAAGATGTTTGTAATAAAATTTATTGGAAACTTTAGCCATTGGTGTAAAATTAAAAAGCAATGGTTTTTATTAATAACAAGTATTTCTGTGGTATTAAAAGATGCTTCTATAATAGGAAAATACAAGTAATCGAAATGCATACAACAACGATTATTTATGAATTCCTTTCTTTATTCATGTAAATTGAGAAATATATTAAATAGAGCGCGTGTTTTGCACTCATAAAAAACTGTACTTTTTAAAAATAAATACTCACTAAAAAGAATTTAAGGGAAAATTACTTTGAATTTTACACTGAACTATGTATTTACCATCATTAGTGGCGCTACAGCCCCATTGTGGGCCAAGGCCGTTTGCCTACTGATAGATTTCGAGACAGGAGATGTATTGTTTTTACGGTATAGGGTTGTCAGAACTATGCCCAACACTCTTACAGTCATATGAGACCGGGACCTACGGTTTAAAGTGAATTCCGAACTACTAATCATCGTTGGCACCGCCGGGACTCGAACCCGAAACCGAATTGTATTACCGAGAGCCAGCTAGCCACGCGGCCGTTATGTATTAACGCTATAAATTAGCAATGTAATTTTCTAGTAATATTAGTAATTAAATAAACTTTGCAAAATTTACAAGTGGTTGATCAAATGTGGAGTTTGCAATATACTTTTGAAACATTTTTAACAAATTATTTATAATGAGTATTATTATTTGAGTTGTTTATCATTATTGGTGTATTATTATTTGAGTATTAAAAATTTTTTTTAAAAACACGTTTGTGTAGAAAAGAATTAAAAAAAAAATTTTTTAAAGGAAAATGTCTCTAAGAAAGACTGAGAATTCTTTAAAATAGAATTTAAGGGAACATTTTAAGCAAATTCTTGAATAAACATTTTTAATGGATGATAAATACAAATCAAATATAATTAAATTTTTTTGTTAAAAATAATAATTTAAATATCATTATTTTAATTAAAATATTACTTTAAATGTGTTTAGTTTTACAAATCGGACGTTTCCTACAGATAAATAAATATCCAAACGTTAAAATAAAAATCCATTCGTCTACATTTTTTAACAACTGTTACATTTTGTAATGTCCGAATAATATACAAACAAAAATACGTTATTTAAACTGCGTGTTTTATGCAGTTTACAAGTAAAAAAATAATATTTTTTACTGTCTTGATTATATAGATACTTATTGATTGTATTTATATAGATTAAAGAAGTAATCAAATTAAGAAATTTCTTTTAAAACAAAGAGCTCTTTTAATCTTATGTTATATGTAATATTACAACATTTTTAATTAAGTATGAATGTACAAAACCATCAAGAATTTAAGATAATTATCTTTTTCGTTTAAATTTTTTCAGAATTTTATTAAATCTTATTTTAAAAATGATAATTTAAAAAAAAATATATATTCTTGTATTTTTCTCATCTTTATTATACGTTTGGCTGCCTTGAAATTTATGATATTACTAAATCATTTTTTGTTCACCATTTTGCAAAAGAACACAACGTTAAAGTGAATTCAGGGTGACATCAAATTCTCAAATTTTGAAATAAAACTGAAAATATTTAAAATTTTTAATAATAAAAATAAAGATTTGGTTGATTTCTTTAAAATAAAAACTAGATATTTTTAGATTTTTAAAAATAAAAATAAAGATTTCGTAGATTTTTTTAAAAATAAAACTAAAGGTTTGGTAGATTATTTTGAAATAAAATTAAAGATTTGGTGGATTTTTTTAAATAAAATTAAGATTTGGTAGATTTCTTAAAATAAAAGTGACAATTTTTTAAAATAAAGCAAAAGATTAAGTAGATTTTTTTAGTTAAAATCAATAATATCCTTCCGTTCAGAAAGCGTGTTTACAGAAACATATAAAAAAAACAAAATTCCGCTATTTTATTCTGGTTTATTTTTTATTACATTGAACGGACTCCTTATTACAAATCTATACTATTCAAGTAAGCTCACAAACCTTTCATCCAATGTTTGTTCTTTCAATCCTTTAGAAATAATAATTGCATTTCTCATTTTAATATAATAATAATATTGTGTAAATAAAACAGCCAGCTTACGAATTAACTTTTATGAAAAAAAAGTCATAGCCGTCTTACTAAGATTTCGGCAGGATATGATTTAACACTGCTGAATAAAGTAAAAACATCGTAACTCCATAAGAAAAAAAAAAAAAAAAAAAAAAAATTAAACTACCGCGGAAAATTTCGTTAACATAAACATTGCACAAAAAAAGTATGATCACTCATAATTTATTATACGAGCCCCTATCATTTCAAGGAGCTCTTTTAATATAAACACTAACAATGATTCAATGTCATTTTTTTTCTTTCAGCATACGGTAATTATATTTCTCTGAATTAAATAAATAGTTGTGAATCAGTATATTTATTCGAAAAGAATTCGCGAGACACATTTTGAGCCGGTTTAATTCCTACTAGAATGATTACAATAAATTTTTTTTAAAAAATCGCCTACATTTACATTTATATCATATTAAATTTGTTAAACTATCATCAGATACGCACGGTGCAGCCCTTGCTTAAGGCATAAAGACTAACTGTCTCTGTATTGCCAGCTGCTTTAGAGCAACAGCAATATTGAACAGACTCGTTTCTTACAAGCATATATAAATGCAGCACAACAGCAGTAAGTAAGATCGCGATATTGATTCTTACAACCATTAGAAAATAATAATCGCATTTCTCATTTTAATATAATAATAATATTGTGTCAATAAAACAGCAAGCTTACGAATTAACTTTTATGAAAAAAAGTCATAGTCTTATTAAGATTTCGGCAGGAAAGGATTTTGACTGCTCAGTAAAAGTAAAAACATCGTAACTCCATAAAATTTTTTTTTTTTTTTAAACTATCATGAAAATTTCGTTAACATAAACATTGCATAAAAAGGGGGATAACTCATAATTTATTATAAGAGCCCCTATCATTTCAAGGAGCTCTTTTAAAAGAAACAGTAGCAATAATTGAAAGTCATTTTTTTTTTTATTCGTTGTAGATTTTCGGAGTGCATTGGTCGCGCAGAGACCATAAACCTCCATCCTTGAAAAAATAGGGTTCTTGTCGATTGGTCTAAGCCCATTGCCGGTGTGAAAAAATGTTAAATATAAAGAAAAAGTAGATAATTGAATAAAAATTACAAATAAATAAACTGATTTAAAAAAAAAAAAAAAAAAAAAAGTACAGAAGGATAGGAATTAAAACTACAAAATGAATGCATATTGTAGTAAAAAGAAAAGTTAATAAAAAACTGAGCACCGCCGTAATGAAAACCAGACATCCATTGCAGTATAGAAGAAAGCATTGGTCCTTCAGAAAGAGGAAAAGTGATTTTAACTATTGATATTTAAAACAGATCGCGGTCTTTTGCGGTTTTGGAGAGAGAAATATCGTAGCTGTAATTTTGAAGATCTTGTAATACAAGATTGTTAGAGTTGGAGAGATTATTATAAAAATTAATAGCTAGTTTTTCAACATATTCAACAAAACTGGGGATAGAGATGGCATATCGTATTTCCGCATTTCTGAAGAACCAAGGCGAATCCGTGATCATTCGGATAATTTTGTTTTGCAGTCTTTTGAGAATTGTGATGTTTGCTTTAGAAGTAGAGCCCCAAACTGGACTCGCATATGCTATAATGGGTCTGAGGTAAGAAAGGTAGATTAGCTTTTTTAAGTTCAATTGTTAGTGAGGAGTTTCTACGTATTAAAGGAAAGAAGAAATTTCTTAGTTGGTTATTAAATTTATTGCGAAGGTATTTAATGTGAGAGCAATAGTTAAGATTCTTATCTAATATCACACCTAAGTATTTTGCTTCTTTAGACCAGGAAATATTAGTATTATAAATGGTTATGTTAGGAGTATTAAATTTATTTTTCCTCGTAAATAGTACTGCTTCAGTCTTCGCGACGTTAAGTTTAATCTTCCAATTGTTAAGCCAATTTTCAAGTTTATAGATATAATTTTGTAGATTTTTCTGTATAATGTGTGCGCCGCCCCTGAGTAATTAAAGCTGTATCATCTGCGTAGAGAGCTAGAATAATTTTGTGATCTTGAAGAATGTCATTAATATAAATGTTATAAAGAAATGGTCCCAAGATCGAACCCTGAGGTACGCCAGCAAGAATATTACAGACTTTGGAGTCAGTATTTCCAACAGATACAACAAAATTTCTTTTCGTTAGATAGTTTCTGATGGTATACGCCAGTTAATTCTGTTAGTTCTCGACTGCGGTCAAACATAACCAGAATTTAATATGCTAATAAACATTCTTTAGGGTAATATTTTTACTCTCGATTTAATGGTTATTAGCATATTATTTATTGGTAAATCATTTTTAATGCCAACATTTTTTCAAATGCTATTGAAAATATGAAGTAGTAAATATATTAACACACTTCCATTAATTCAATCACGAAAAATAATGTTTTTCCTGAGGGCAATACAATGTGAACCAAACATGAGCAGTCTTTTTGAAAATCCCAATAAATTCATACATTTTGTCTCATAATATGGTTTGATTGAAAAGTTTGTCATGATTTAGTATTTTTTTTCTATTCTTCTTCTACAATAAAAAGAGTTTCACTTGAAATTGATACATATAAAATATACAACATCCATAAGAATTCTTCTCCTACAGTGTGGCACAATAAATCTTGAGACTGTAGAGTTTGTAGTACACCGCTTCCTTTTTTGTGAAGCAGCTTAAATAGATTTAGACCCTAACGATTGATTGCTCATGGCACGTTGTCTATACCAGGGGTCTCCAAACTTTCCAGCCTTAGGGCCATACTATTTATTTCAGTAAGTACCAAGGGCCAAAACCGTTTTAATTTTTCTACCATTATCTATAATTTCTAGACTAGTCGCCGAGTACACGCTTTGAGCGAGCATACGCATGCTAAATTCGCTTCATTCTCCAAAATGAACTACACAAAGATTGTTTACAGATCTAAGTTAACCGCTGAGCATCTTCAAATCTCTTTAAAAATTGGTACAAGTAAAATTTGATCCACTATTGTCAGTGAAAAATCACAATTACATAAATCTCATTATATTTTTTACAAGTGGTTTCATTCGTGTTAATTTAGCTTTTCCGTTCCTGGGGCATTTTCAGGATAAAAATCATATGTTTGATTCAGGATATATACATTCCAAACATCGATATACATACATATGCGATACTCTTTACTCCTACATAACTACCGAGGGTAACCGCGGGATGTTCACTAGTTTATAATGTCAGTGGAATTCATTTCAATTATTTATTAGTTGTTATGCTTAAGTTAAATTTTCTGCGTATTATGCTTGTCATTAAGCTTTACCTATTAAAATAACTATGTCCATAAATTAAGGATAATTCAGAATCACCCAGAAATTGAACTCTAAAATAAAATTTCACCTGTAGAATTATCACACACATCTTGAAGAAGAATATGCAAATTACAGGAAACCACCAGATGGCGCGGATAGTACGTCACAATGAAATAGAGGGGTATATAAGGAATGGTGGCAAGAAGTAAAATTGTTACAAGTGCTTTAAAATTAGTACAAAACACAGTTATTAACAATTTTGATTTTTTTTGGTAGAATTATCGGACGACAATAAGCTATTTGCTGTACCCGCGGGTATCCGAAGAACTTAGGAATCGCCCAGAGTGTCAGCTGCAGGCTTTGGCAACGATTCCAAGATTATAGTAATGTGAGTAGATGTTACAGCACAGGACCCCTTGGAGTTACAACGCCGCGAGGACTAGTTCAATGAAAATATGAAGTAGACGGGGCGCAGCATCAGACCTGTCTCACTGTACTACCGGTACGTCAGTTTCAAGGCAGACCGTAGACTGTTAGGGCACAATGCATTAATCGTATTTTTTTTCCTGAATTTCTTTTAGCACACACCACTGTCGTATTAAACACACGTAATTAGCTTGCAGACACATATTAAGGGCCGTAATTAGCAAGAGTTAAAATTTTTTTTAACACAGCAATTTTTAATTTTCGGTTCAACATTCACTGTTAGACTCAATGCATTCACCGTAGTTAGCACATGGGATTTTCGGTTGTGAAACTGTTTAAGATCTCACTGGTATCCAATCCTGGTATCTATTCACATTTTAGACTTTTTATCTATTGCGAAGTAACTTCAGTACACCCGCATATGTTAGATGCATATGCAAATGGTTTGAGTATGCAATTCTTGCGCTACAGATCAAATTGAATAATTGGTTGTAGGAAATTTTATGCAATGAAACCATCTATGCATATTTAAGTATTTAAGCTTTCTATATACATTTATATATATTATATATATATTTTTTATAATTACAGTTTTTCCATATTGACACAATTTCAACTTTCTTTCTTTAGGTATCTTATGATGCAATGAACGTCAATTTTCTTTTTTTTTTCTCATGTGCAGGAAAATAATGCAATACCTCTTATTGCCAACATTTTGAATGAATTTTATTTTTCATGACGTACAGAATTATGAGTTCATGGCTTATATTTTAATCAAAATCCTTTCATCGTTCGTTAATTTCTTTTTAAATATTAGAAAATCTGTTAGCAGTTGGTTTATTTTATATACTTGACTTGCATAATTAATCATACTGCAATAGAAATACCTACTCATGTACAGCTTTTACATATTCATTGTTTTCTCCTTTTTGAGCATTAATAGAGACACCCATAGCAGTTTCTGAGGAAGAAAATATATTACTACATAAGAAATAAATCGTTACATGAAAATAAATTGCATAAAAGGTAACACAAAGTCATAAGACAACTGCTTAGTAGCATTCATTTATATAAAGAGACATGTTTTACATAAATTTAGATTCCATACATTTCAATCAGAATCTAATGTAGAATTATTTAAAGAGTGTGATTTTATAAACTTTATAATCTTTACTACTGCGAATTATTTAGGTAAAATAAAGTTTTGGTTGCGTTCATTGAGCATAGTTTGGTTTGAATTGGTATCGATATTACAATTATGATATCACAATATTGTGGTTTTATCTCTACAAGTACTACTTATAACAGATAGTTCATTTCTAGGCCTGTTTGTACTCATACGAAATAGCCATACTGATGACACGCTAATAATTCACACAAGAGTATTTTGTGCTTTTCATCTACTATATGTTTCAATTATTTTATTCAAATCCATTAATTTCTTTCCATTATTTTGTTCAATAACAACTTAATTTTGTGTTTTACAACAATTTTAATTCCTTTTCATTCCTTAATAAATTCAGTTAAATCTTACATTGTTTTTATAAACTTTTCCCAAACTAGCACTAGCGCCATATGACTACAGTTCCCGTTATAAAATAGTGCAGGTAATGTTATAATGCACTTGAAAAAGTTCATCTAATGAGATAAACGTTATTTTTAAGTGTTTAAAACATCTGAGAGTAAATTAAACTGGTGTAATGAAGCTTCGAAATTTATTACGTTCATTCTCGATATTTTTTTTTACCCAATATCATGTTTTTTTTTTAATTCTGAGAGAAATATTTGTGCAGCAAGTAATTAAAATAAATTTCTATTTACAGTTTTATATACTTACGACAAATGATGTCTAAAGTGCAAGGCATTAATAAAGGCACAATGTCAACCCAAGTTTCTTTGGTGAGATCTTGCAGTTAGGAAACTAGGACGCTGGATTGTTCTTGGAAAACGGGAACGAAGTCTTCCAATATCGCGAAGTGAAAAGTTGGTGTCAGTAGTTTTCGACGATGTCGCCATTTTGCTGCTGGGATGAAATATTTAACTCAGTGTTAAATATGAGAAATAAAATGTCTAATTCTCATATATATTTTGAATATTAAAGCAAAACTTAAAAAATCTATCAGTATACTTTTTAGAAAGACCGTTAAAAACTTTGGAAACTATAAAAAAATTCAATGCTGGAAAAAATTATAATTATTTGTTGAGAAAAAACAATTTTTTTTTTCAAATTGTTAAAAATAAGCTATCATTATTACTGCATTATAAAACACTGAGTAAAGGTTTTGTTGGTTTTAATTCATAACAGGTAATATGTGTTAATGTATGTATATATGTTTATATGCATGTGGGTATTATTTATATAGATATATTTCACGTCTAAAGATCGGATAATTAATTCTTATTTAATTATTATTATCCATTTATCTAGTTGTATAGCTTTATAGCTTTATCCATTATTAAATATATTGAGTCGGATTTACCAACCTTGTGAAGAGTCCAGTACCCAGCCAAGAATACAGGAATTTATATTCTGTACTTTTTCAATCAATGTTGAACTGCTTAATATGACCTAAGATGCATTAATCTGTCAGTTATAAAAATTACAATACTAAAATAACGTGATATACGAGGATAACTCTGAAGTTTTCGAGACAGTGGCAGACGACAAAAGCAGGAAAAACAAAATTCGTTAAATTTGTAAATTTGAATTCTTTTATAATTTGTGGCAAAAATTACAATTTAGTTGTCGTAAAATAGATTTTGGAAGAAAAGAAAATGGAATTGACGCGAGAGCATTATTGCGCTATCATTTTCTATGATTTTAAAGTGGGGTTAAATCAAGAAGAATGCCTTCAACGTCTAGAATCAGCATATGGAGACGAAGCTACATCTCGTGCTACTGTATTTAGATGGCTTACAGAATTTCGTAGGGGTCGAAGTTTTCTACTGGATCAAGAACACACAGGAAGACCTTCGTCAGCTGTAGTACCAGAAAATGTGTCGGCCATACGAAAAATGTTAGTCGATGATAATCGCTGCACTTACCAAATGATACAGAAGAAACTTAACATTGGATCCACAGCTATATATATAGAATTATTCATGAAGAATTGCATATGAAAAAATTAATTTTTTGTTGGGTCCCCCGTAATTTAACAGAACACCAAAAAACGGAGCGTGTCAAAATCTGCAAAGAAACCATAAAATTAAATAACGATTGTGGACACCGCCTTATTTCTAAAATCCTAACTGGTGATGAAACTTACATACAGCATTTTGACGTTCCAACACGAAAAGAAAGTAAAGTATGGGTCTTTGAAGATGACCCTAAACCAACAATGGTTAAAAAACAACGAGCACTGAAAAAAATAATGTATGCCATTTTTTTTGGAAGTACGGGACTGGTCAAAGCCATCAAGCTGGAGGGACAGAAGACAGTTACAGCTAACTGGTACGCCACTAAGTGCCTTCCGGAAATTCCTCAAGAAGTGAATATAAGGAGACTCATGCTTTACCATGATTATGCATCTTCTCTTACGGTAAGATCGGCAGTCGAATTTCTTAAACAAAAACACATCAAACTGATAGAATATCCACCCTATTCCCCTGATCTTGTTATGTGTGACTTTTGGCCTTTTTCTAATCACAAGAAAAATTTACGTGGTCGCCGTTTTCATTCCGAAGATAAGATTGATGAGGCTATAAAAGCATATTTTTCATCAATTTCAAGAAATTTATGGTATGCAGCATTTAATCTTTGGAAAAATTGTCTGCAAAAAGGCATTGATGTTGGAGGGGACTACTTTGAACACTCTTAAAATTTGGTAAGTTAAACTTGTACCATTTAGCCGTATCCCAAAAATTTCAGACTGACCCTCGTATAAGTAAAATATTATTAGTAACATAATATTAAAGTATTTCAATAAACATTTAGTAAATTATTGAATGTAAATTAATAAATTGATTTTTAAATGGTATTTTCATACGTGTAATATTAAGATTATTTTCAAGATTATATATCTTTAACACTACACTTATATAAATTTGTAAACACGAAACATAAAATTAGTTTAATTCTAAAAAATAGTAGGCCTTAATTTATTATAGATCACGAAGCCCTTTAAAATAATAACATAAAATAAATCACAATACTTATCATACTTATTCAATCTTACATGCTAAATTCATATTTTTAATAAGTACAAAAAAAAAAAAAAAAAAGGGTAATGCTAATGAATAGTTTTTCAGCAGGCGCTAACGGATTGATGGGCACCATTATAATAAAAATAAAAATCATATCGTTTAAAGATGAAATTTTAAATAAGATGAAAACTTTTTAGCATACAAACAATCGATGCTATAAAAGAAGAAAATAGTGTACAAAAAAATAGCATGTACATATATTCGCAGTATTATAAAAGATTCTGTCAAAAAAAGTAAGCTATTTCAAGAAAAGTTATTAAACAAGAAGTGAACTCATTAAAAATTTAAAAATTACAACTTAAAAAGTCAGATAGCCATGTTCTAATTTAAGGTGCACATCGTAGCAAATAGTAGTTTGAGTGTTTACTCCTTTTCTTGATCCTGAGAGCTTTGAGGATGGAGATCAGGAGAGAATGATACCTCGGCCCAGGTTTAGGATAAGTTGATGACAATAAAAATAATGAGTATAATTAAATAGTGAAAGGGAACAGGATTTAAAAAATCCTCTAAAAGATCTAAGTATAAAAGAGTAAAGGAGTTATAAAAAGAATACTTAAAAGATTTAAAAATTGATATAAAAAATTTTTTACAATTTATAAGATTATATAAGAAATTTTGAGATTACAAAATTTTTATTTGTTTTTGTATTTTGAATTTTTTTATTTTTATTTTATATAGGTTTTTATAATTTTTATTATATATTTTTTTTATTTTATTTTATTTATTTATTTTTTTTTTTTTTTTATATATATTTTATATATATATTTTTTTCTTGTTTTTCATAATTAAAACTTATTAATTATAAACTAAAAAAGAGAAGAAAAGATAAGAGAAAATAAGAGTACAAAAAGTAAAAACAAAATAACTGAAAGGGTGCGATGACCCTGAGTGCTCAGACAACGAGGAGAGAAACGTAAACAAGCGCGGGCCCAGACAGGGGAAAAAGAGGGGAATGAAACGAGTTTCGGAATGCTGGAAGAAAAAAAAAGTAGTGGTAAAAACGTTTAGTCAAAGGGGGATCGGTGATATTGATACTATTGCGGGGCCGTTTTGCGTTCTTGGGGTTTGAGAGATCGTGATCAGGAAGTCTTTTAAGAAGAGGGTTTGGGTTATTTGGGATTTGATTATAGAAGCTTTCGGATAATTTTCTGATGAAGGTTTTAAGCGTGGGGATATTAAGCGTGTTATGAATGTCAGAGTTTCCGGAAGAACCAGGGAGCGTTGAGATTTCATTCCAATTTC